>CAFUXE010000409.1:622741-685656 GCA_903364295.1 Serranus cabrilla
ATGTTTAAAGGTCGTTGTCATGGAAAAAATAATGGATTCTCATGTTGTTATAGTTATCATTCCAGTATTCCTTATTTACATTTCCTCTTGTGGACTTTGTTTCACCCTGACATGATGAATAATCTAGAGTTAGTCGGTACTTGTGTGAAGTAGCCTTGGGACTACCTTTGCTCCAGCTCCTGTTTCATCTTCTTCTGAATTGTAATCACTATCATTGACTTTGTTGTCCAATAATGTTTTCACAGTTTCACAGATGCTTTCAGTAAAAGCTTCAAAGGCAAACTTTTATTGGGTGTGTTCAGCTCGCTGCGTACAGGAGCGGCGCCCCTACATGCAGACTGAGGGCAGAAGATATATTTTAATACTGTATTTATGCTTTATTGTATTTTCACATCCATCATTATTTACAGTTTGAGGCTGAATGTTTGATAAAGTATATTATCAACAGATAAAACGATCATAAGAGTATTTCTAATAGATGAGATTGACAAAATATGTTTAAATACACTAGAAAATATATGTAAAAATAGCTTTTGAATGCATACATATTTTGTTTTTGCAATTTTGTCCATTTTTGAGACATAATCTCCTCTAAGCCTGTGGTATTTCGAAGACACGAAGACACAGAAACATGCTTGTAAACAGCTTGAAGAGCCTGGAAATGGCTTTTTAAAGGCACACATGCACAGACATGTACCGCTCGCTCCATCCCTCTGCCTTTAATCCATTAGATACTCTGAAGTTACATGTCCTGCGAGGCGGGGGTGTACCGAGGCACTCTCAGCCCCCAGTCATTAACCCCCTCTCCATCTGCTGACACAACAAAGTGAAC
Source organism: Serranus cabrilla (assembly GCA_903364295.1). Taxonomy (NCBI): domain Eukaryota; kingdom Metazoa; phylum Chordata; class Actinopteri; order Perciformes; family Serranidae; genus Serranus; species Serranus cabrilla. The sequence goes on from CAFUXE010000409.1 coordinate 623,574, forward strand.
GACCGCATAATCAGATGACAAGTGATGGAAAGAAATTAAGCAGGAGGAACGGGGAGGGTGCTGGAGAAGATGTCTTAAGCTTTCCTTAAAAGACAGCGCACAGCAGGCAGCTCATCAGGAAATTGGGGTGTCAGCTAGCTGTCAGGGTGCATTGACCTAACAGGGTTAGTTTGCCGGGCAGCTGTCGTTGACGTGTCAATCTCGCTTCCAGCCAATCAATCTATGGCGGATAAGGGGAGCAGGTCTCAGAAAGCAGGCGGGAGAAAACCCATAATATATATTCAGAATAATATTTATTTTAAAATGACGTACCTTATTTGGTTTCGCTTCTAAAGCACAAAGCAGAAGAAGGTGAATTTAAGCTCCCGACTCTTTCAATCAACATAATTGTCAACGTATACTGTGTCTGAATTTCAAAAGGGCTTTTGCCACACCTTTAATCTCTCCAATAAAAAAGTTGACTCTTTTCTCGGTCGGTCGCCCACCGTACCCTCTGGCTGTCTGAAGGTCAAGCGAGTGCTTGGAGAAAGTGTTTGTTGGTGCAGAGGAGGAGAACTGCTGCATGTGTTCGGTGCCGGCTCTGTCTGGGTGACCATGAAGCTGCCTATCTCCCCCCAATGCTCCCCTCGCTCCCCTCAGCCTGGGCATGTCAGCTTTCTGGGGCACAGCGGCCTGGCTCCCCAGGGAGAGGAGACAAAGAAGGAGGGAGGGTGGGAGAAGGGGAAGGGCATAAATAAAATAACACTTGTGTTTCACCTTGGAGAGGCCGGTTGCCTGTTGTTGTTTTTCTCTATGCAGATTTAAATCCAGAGAAGCTCATTAACATCCCTGAGAAATGTGACATCTTCCCTTGGGTTTACATGTCTCCAGCCCATGGTTTGGTCATTGTTAGGCAGTGCTGCATTGTGAGTGACAAGATATCAACAACTTACAATAAACTACGCTGGCAGGGAAGCTTGCTAATTCAATTTTCATGGCAAGCATACAGTACACAAAGGACAGCCTTACAGTAAGCAGCAGTCATAACAAATATGGTAACTATTGGACACAACATGCTGCACCCAGCACATAGAAAGGCAGTGGAAACAAACAGGTTCAGGAGGACATGGGACTGCAGAGTGAATTATACATAAGTGGCAAAGTAGGGTGTGAGCCTGAGTTTATTAAGGGAATATTTCAATATTTATTCATTTTTTAGCCGCAAGTAAAGTGAGCAGATACCACTGTCGCATCGGTGTACAGCTGCAGCAAAACCCTGGCTTAGTTTAGCATAAAGACTGGAAACAGACAGAAATAGCTGATTTAGTTTTAAACAAATCTGCCTTTTTGTACCTGTAAAACCTCACTAGTTAGCACATTATGTCTGATTTAATCCATCCATCCATGAATGCACTCATGTCTGGTAAAAGATGAACTGAAAGCTTCATTTTGCAACAAATGAACTTTTGCAACAGTTAACAAAACTACTTGTGTAGTTATTACTAACTTATACAACAGTTAACGATTAAGTGTGTTTGGCAGCCGGCATGCCAGTGTTATGTCAAGTTTATTCATGTGTCAGTTACTCTTTCCCTCCTATAGTTTCCTCCTGTGAAAATCCTGACCGGTGTTAGAGCTTAATGAGTGACCATGTTAACTGTTGACTGAGCTGAAGGCCTCATGACTGCTCGTAGTAACTGCTGAAAATGAACAGAACATGTTTCCTCAGAAAAACTTTTCTGTAATCATATTGAAATACATACTCATTTGTGTTTATTATGAAGGGAAACCATTATTGAAAGATATTACAAGAAATCTATGGACACTTTTGGGTTAAAGTAACCAGTTAACGCAGTTATTCAAGCTTACATTTCTATGCAAATTTGACCCGTCAGCTCTGAAAAAACAAGCCTGAAACTGAATTTGAATCAAGTTTGAAACGACACATACTGAAGCATTAAAAAAAAAAACTAAGAGCTGAACATGAACCACGTAATATTTTTGGGAATGGGATCTTAGTTAAAAATTGAGATTGTGGACATTACCACAAGTTATTTTTAATCAGTGTGAACAACTTTTTTACTTTTACTTGTTAGCCGTCTCTGAGCTACTTTTGACGGATAGCACATTTTTGTTCAAATCATTACTCTTTAGTTTTTCAGTAAACCTTGCATACAGTAGTAGTGGAAGGGCTGCAGAGACAGTTGTTGCAAACTGACTTTTAATCAGGTTGACTGTTAAATATTGATGTAAGTAATTCAAGAATTGATTTAATGTTCATCAGTTCTAAATGGTTTTAACAGAAAACTCCTGGACTTCATGTTTTTATAAATTAAACTGGGAATACAGTGGTGGAGCACTGGGCTGACTGGGTCACAAAACAGATTTTGACATACTCTGTCTAAACCAAGACATGCAAGTTTAATGTTATGTGTTGCCCAGGGCTGCCATGTATAATTAAAGTCTTTCAGTGCCCCCTCCCCCTGCAATGCCTGGTAGGCAGATAGGGAATTAGGTGGGAAAAGTGTTTTTGAATCACTCATGAGAGATGAAAAATAATAACGATGCAGGAAACGTGTTAGCCCGAATGACATATATACCTACAATTTGTCAGGTTAGCAATATGTCCCCTCCATCTTCCATGGTAATGCTACACACACATGGACAGAGTGTGTAGAACTTCCAAGAAGTCCACTCCTCTTGAAGAAGTCCAAACCGTGCATGACAGCATAGTAAGAGCAGAGCAGTAATGACCTTGATGATTCTGCCACTCGGCAAAATCCAGTGATGATGGGGCCTTTCCAAGACATCAATTATGAGAAGCGTTTGTTGAGGTAATGTGCTGCACGCAAGGCGATGGGCGGGGGTGGACAGGACCTGCTGCACTATTCATGTCACCATCTGCTCCCTTTCAGAAAGTCTTGCTCCACGGGCCTGTGGACTCTGGAACCAGGCCGTGGGCTGCGTCCCCGGTCCAATTCCTCCAGCAGTGCTCGTAGCCACTGCACAAACATGTGATTTAGACCAGCCAGCTCTGCTGCCATCACTGTTTTGGTCTCTGCTATACCACCATGTGCAGTGCAAACAGCCAGGCAGGAGCACCTGTGCAATTGGAATCTGCTGGAATGGGGAGAGAACGTACGGGAGCAAACACAAGCAGCAGGGGACTTCCACTGCAATAACAGGGATCAATAAAATAAGCACAGAGGCGACAGCTGAAAGGGGTCCTCACATAAGATCCCAAAGCCAACACATGAAATATAAATGGTGCCGAAATAGACAGGATTTCTTTTCGGAACAAATTTCCAAAGACCAAATGTGCTTTGTGTTTGCAATCTTTTCGCTGTGTGCTAAACCCCGTATCTAAGGCACTTCTATTGGCAACAAGCTGTTGACCCACTGCCCAATTTGTCTTTGAGGTGATTAAGACCTGGCAACGGCCTAATTGAAAGCCTTGGTTTGCACTCCTCTGAGTGTGTTTGTAAAATAAATCCGTGCTCTGATTAAATGTAATATCCACAGTGAATATCTATGAGAGGGGGCTATGTATCCTGATGGAGGCATCTTATCAGTATGCAAATTGAACAGCTCACTTTGCTCATTATATTAAATGAGCCGCGACTGAATGAGTTTGTCTCAATTATCAATTTCAAAGTTGTGCTCGGCGCCAGTTTCACATGCTTGTATTTTAGCTCCGTATTAGAGTCTGGGTATAAGATTTGAGGCTAAGTACGGCTTGTCACACTCTACATTTAGGATGCCTGGGGTACAGACCACACACACACATGCACAGCGTAGACCAAATATTGGCCACCCTGTGGGGTGTCAGCTATAAAAGATGACTTAGCCAGGCAATGATATCATTAAAGACTAAAGCAGAGAAATGTATGAGGACACAAAAGGCCAACCTTCACGTTGCTCTGTGTGCTGCTGTATAATCTGTTGGTGGGGGGTATGAATAAGCTCAGTGCAAGGACAGCAAAGGTGTTGTTAAAGGGTAACTGTGACACAGACCAATGGACTAATGTATCAACATAATATCATGCTACTCTCCATTCTCCTTCATAGGATTATATTGGCAAGTGTGTTCTTTGGGGAAATTATTCTATTTCAGCTAAACCGACTCTATTGATTTGAACAAATTATTATACTATACTGCATGTAGCTGCATGTGGTAGGTTTTTTCCACAGAACGTTTTCACCTGAATGTTCTTTGTGAAAATCTGCATCTTGTGATAAAATATTTACTTCATAGTTTGACTAAACTGCATTTCAGATGCAAATAATATACTTTTTACTCCACTGCATTTATTTAATAGAGTTACTAGTTACTTTGCAGATTTTGCTTATAAAAAATACAAGTTGATGTATAAATTCTTTTACTTTTATAGGTTACTGTTCAGCGGTTCAAATGACACATTTAGCAGCTAAACGTTAAAATGAAACATGCATTTATGCAATAAATCCAATAATGTATGCATATTATGCTGAAATGGACCATTCTGCATATGAATACATTTACTTTTGTACGTTTATTTCAATGCTAATGCTTTTGAATACAGGACTTTTACTTGCAACAGAGCATTTTTACAGTGTTCTATTGCCATTTGTACTTAAATAAAAGATCTGAATATTTCTTTGAGCACTTGTGGTGATTACATGCTCATTCATTTGAATTTAAATACCTTATTATGCAGAGAGACCTGGCCAAACGGGCAGTATGAAAACATTATAGATGCAATGCAACAACATAAACAGCTAAGATAACACTGACATACGACAGAGGACTATGAATAAAGTCCAGTCAAGGAGCATAAGACCTATTAGTAAATATTTAAGTTGCTGTAGCATGCTGCTATTTTTAAAAGGCCACTGCGCTGACATGGAGTGACAGCTATAGGATGAGCGGGCTGAGAGCTTGACGAGACTCGCCAGTGACCAGAAAATAGATGGAGATTCCTGCTGAGAGCCGAGGATCAATACCTCTCTGCACTTTGTCAGAATGATTCATTGAAAAATGTGAGGTTAATATCATACAAATAACAAGTGGGCTGCTCTTAATGGACAATGAACACAGGGTCTGTACTCACTGACAGCCCAGCATTATGCAGTTTTGCATGTTTGTGTGAGTCATACATCATTCACCTTTTTTATACTGTTGTTAACAGTATATATAATTCATGCACAATTCATGGAGTTAAACATCAATCATGAATTCTTTTTGGATCTTGAATAATTTCATGTTGAATTTCAAGCAGCTAGGAAACACATTTCAGTGGGATCAAAATGTCTCATGGACCTTTTTAATTCAGTTCTGGAGAAGCTCCTGTGTCATAGTTCTTGCTTCAATACTGCCCCCATGTGATATGAAGCTGTATGTTACCACGTTGCTCTGTGGAATCATGATATGTTGTGTTTGATGGCATGATTACTGCAATAAAATACCAGTGCAGACATCATCATAATTATTATAGTGAAATAATCCCATTTTAATGTACATTTTAAATGGGATTAAAACTAAGAGCAAGGTTACTATTTAGGAGAGTGAGGAAGAATTTGTCATTCTGCAATTGATTATATTTGACAATGTGGAGAAGTTTCCTGTCTTTATCAGAGCATTGCATGAACCTCACCTCCACTGTCTTCTTGACTTTCTCGGAGCAGTTGTGAGAGACAGCTGAATAGATCCAAAAACTCACTTGCTTCGTCTTTAAGTTGATGACTGTCTTTCTCCTTGGGTGATGTGACAGGCAGGTCTGGTGCACCGTATGAAATATGAAACAGGATGGGGACACCGTTGACAGCCATGTCACAAAGCATCAGTGAGGATGACAGGACCAGAGACCCCGGTCTGCTACACTGACATCTCTGCAGCTAATCGGAAGGTACAGGCCCTCACAGCTGCCGGACCAAAAGATGGAGAGAAGGTCAATAATTTAGCAGTCGCAATATGTTGAGGCTAGTCCAACGTTAAGGTCTCCTTCCATCCTTCTCCTGTACTCTCTGTCACTTTGACTTGTTCGCTCGCACATTTTGTGAACAAAGATTCATCACCTGCCATGTAGTGCTCTGAATTAAACAGTAATTTTCACAACCTTGGAGGACTGTGAAGCTCGGTGAGGAGAATGCAGGTGTACGCTGTAACCAACAATGCTTTTTGTTATAATCTAAACACGTCTGTTTGTGTGCTGACACATTACACACCTGTCTTGGGTTCTCATTCATGGCTGCGTCTTTTTCTCTCTATTAGGCGTTAAAGAATTTCCCAGGTTTTCTCTGCTCACGGGTCACGTTGCCATGACAACCGAGATGAGCTGAATCTTCTGGCAGCCTTCACCTTTGCTGTCTCACCTCTGGTGGCTGACACTGCGGTGTCACAGGTCCAGAGCGGCTGATGGCGGGGACTCAGTAGGTGGGCTGGGAAAGGTGGAGACGGTGAGAGAAAAGCCAGGGTGATGGGGCAGGAAGACGGGCGGGAGGAAGAGAGGGAGGAGGCGAGGAGCTGGCTCGGCGAGTCGGCCCTCTGGGTCCCAAAGCTGCCCTAATGACGGATGCCAGCGTTGCACTCAGGTGAAACTGAAGTGGCTGCGGTGCGATGGCATGGAGGTGTCCCAGTGGAGGAGAAGAATACACAATGCAGGAGGACATTCACAGGCATCACAGGTTCTGTTCAGGACACTCACTGACCATGTAACTGTCTGATTAAACACCTGGTGAAAAGCAATTAAAATACATCACAGCTATATCTTTGCCATTTATACATTATAATTAATGTTTCTCTAAACTGTTCCATAAACAGTGTGTCCAATAATACAACTCTAATTAACTCAAAGTGGTGTGCATGTAGCTCTAATAACAATAATACTAATTATATATGTTCTCAGAGGCAAAAGTGTATGAGATCAGCAAATTGGTGTTTATGTGTAAGCTGCAAACATTAGTATGTCTGTTTAACTTTCTAACTAATAGTAGCATTGTTGGCTGACAAAGACAAGGGGCTTAATACTCAAAGAAACAAAAAAGTATTACTCATTACTTGTTATTTAAAGCTAAGGTTAATTATTACTTAACTTACCATTGCCAACAATAATTTGCTTAAATTTTAACACCACATTTATTGTGAGTATAGACTGCTGTTAGACCTCTACGTGTATATGTCTACATCTACCTATATGTCTATGTATAGACTAATTGTCAAACTGTATATCTGTCATGTAGTTCTTCATCTGACCAGATCTGATGAACTGATTGTTTTTCAAATTTTCAAAAAGTCAAGTTCATTATTCAAGTTGGAATATAAGATTTATTTGTATTTTTACATGATGTTTTTACAGCTTGGATTCAGCGTGAATTGCAACGAAGGGGTCCTCATCTCTGTTGCTGATCTTGAAGTGGGCACGGCCATCTCCGCCAACATGGATCTGCTTTCCAGTGCACCTGTTTCCTTCCTTCTGGCCAGAAATGACGTCACAGTAGGTGCCACCGGGCATGCCGGTGTTCAGGGTCACATCCAGGTTCCTGAAGGTGAAAACAAGGTACAGATTGATTTTAAAACCACCACAATGGAACAAACAGGAGAGCTTAGGATGTTTTGATGTTAGAAACCAAATGTGAGAAACAAATGCTGTATTGTTTTGCTTATTCTTGCTTTATTTACGTGAGTAAAATATGTTTGAAATAGTATTTTGTGTGTACCGGTTAGAATGCAAAGTCCTTACCAGTCATCATTGTTGAAGACGATGAATCCGCGATTACCACGTCCAAAGGCAACCTGGTTGCTCTGGTTGTCCCACCAGTTGGAGTGAGGCTGTCCGTTGACCACGTTGCGGAACTTAACCATGTTCCTAAAGGGGAAAGATGACAAAATACAATCGTAAGACATCATCTATGTAGTTTTACATCCATACGACAGATTAGAAGTGACTAATAATGTCTGTGAAGAGTTCCTCGTCTGCGTACTCACTTGATCTGACGCCATCTGTGCTCACACACCCATCCGTCTCCACAAGTCTGGTCTGGGTTGATGGGAACAGACTTGGTGGATCCATCACCGTGGCTGGGAGGTCCCATCCAGTCATTCTGATCCTACAACAACCAAGAGTTTAACAGAGAATAGTTCCTATATTTTTTGGCTTTTTATCAATTTTCCTGCTTTTATTATACCTTTCCATTGACGATGTGGCGGTTCCAACGGAAGCTGGACATCACTCTGGTCACTCCGTAAGGGTGAGCCAACATGTAGGCCACAGCCATCTTGTGGAGCCTGGAGTCCCAGAAGGAGACGATGGAGGCACCACCGGCGCCGTGGCCTCTCTGGTTGTCGTGGTTGTCAACGAAGACAAAAGCATTGCCGTTGGGCATGAAGCCCCATCCCTCTCCCCAGCTCCTGCACGCAAGAACTCAAGTATTTCATTCAGAATCTTTAAAACAGAGATCTATTCGCCCAATCCACACCTTTATGTAGCAAATGGGACTGTAGCTAGCTTATTTTTTTAAATAAATATCCTAATTTTGATATGTAATACAGGCAGACCAGCAGAAACACACGTACTTGGTGTAGCTCAGCTTCTCGCCATTCCACTTCCTGAAGATAGCTCCCAGTCTGGCACCATATTTGAACTCAGTCACCCTCCCCAGATGGAAGTACTCTCTAGATGTAATAGGCTCACCTCCCAAATCAATAACCTAGAGGGAAATCAACACATAATGAACATCATCCATACTGTTCAAAGAAGTTGTGGTTTGGATTAAACGCACTGCATCACTCATTTTCGGATAGTTAACACAAGTACAATTTCTCTTAATTTCATTTAACAAGAACCATATTTCTGCTATTAAACGTTCACGTTGTTAGTGAAGACAGAGCACTTATATTGAGATCACAGGGTGTTTTTGCAGCTAGCATAGCTTTTTATGTAGCACCTTTAGCTTTATCCTCTTCTACTACAGCATTTATATTTATACAAGGCCCATAAAGTTGGAATAATTTTGTTTTCAGACAAAATCCTCTGTTAATTGTGATTGTTTGGAAGATATTGATGAATAGTTTTGAGAAGATATATACACTTTATCTGTCTATAAAAAGCACATTGTCACAATCATTTCATGGAAAGAGGTAAACAAAAATATTGTAATCCAACTTCATGGGTGACCGTGTATTTACATCTGCTCCCAGCGTGCATGTGTTTGCCATCTTGCTTTCTGTGCCCATGTTCCCACGGCTTTGTTGACCGCTGCTTTGCGCTATCAGTCATAAATATTGGTCTTGTGGGTGGTTAATATTCATCCAATCACACCCTGGTATGTAAGTTTCAGCTATCAGTCGTGTTCTTGAATGCAAATGAGTTTTACTGGCTGCAGTTTGTGTTGGCAGGGGCGCCATGTTTTCCGAGTTGAAATAAGTTCATCCAGCTTTTTGGTCCAGAGAGATATACTACTGTCAAACACAGGGGTGAGTTGAAGCCATTAATTTGCTCATATTTGTTATGAATATGCATGAACAGTTCATGTTCATAACATTACAGAATAGTGGAAGTTGGTGGTTGTATGCTAGCTGTCTTTTTGACATATTTTGTCATCTCAGTGTGGAATAAACCATTTTAAAAAATGCTTTAAAAAGCATACCTCCTGGAAGATGAAGGGTCTGGAGCCACCAGAGAACCACTTGGTGTTGAGGTTGTGGAGACGGCCGTAGACGGCAGACAGGTCGCCGGGCCACATGTGCTTGCAGGCGTCCACTCTGAATCCAGCCACACCCATGTCAATCAGCTTGTTCATGAAGTCAGCAACCTTGCCCCTGACGTAATCCTTCTCCAGGGCGAGGTCCAGCAGACCGACCAGACGACAGTCACGCACCTGGAGGAGCAAATAAGCATTAACATTGACATTTAATCAGTGCAATCATTTGAAAAGCCTTTAAAAATGACACTGTTACATCAGTGTTTCTGAGTGTCATTCATTACCTGATTGGCATCACCATAGTTCTCGATATTGCCGCTGCCAGTCCTGCATTTGTGGTCATTGAAGTCCCAGTGGGTGAAGGGGATGGTGGGGAAGTCCTTCCTGGCAGCGCTGAACCAGCTTCCACATGAAGAGTGAGTTCCCTCTCCACCGCCGGCGCCGCACATGTGGTTGATGACGGCGTCCACGTAGATGTTGACCTGGGGGAGGATACCGGATTGGATGTGCAACACAACTAATCATCATCTCTCTTATATCTCTCCTCATTTTCATTAGCAAGAGCAGATCACAGGAATAGGTGTTGGTGGTCCAGGACCTGGAGCATGTAACGCTAAATTAAAAAGCAGCTGCTAAATATCTAAAGCTAAATTGTGAATAATAGTTCCTTATGACAGACGCATTAATTCATAAAATGCCAGGTGCCTGTTGTTATAAAACACTTTGATAATGATGCATGGAACATCTGTATCTGGTGAGAATCTGTTGTGTTGTACAAGGCTGCAGATTTACGAGGTGCTGTCAAACGCAGAGGAGCATTGTTCTTAATGCCTTTCACTAAATCACTGTAGTTTACCCCAACGTTGTTGCATCTGGTGATCATGTCTCTCAGCTCGTTCTCGTTGCCAGATCTGGAGCACAGGTTGTAGCCGATTGGTTGGTATCTCTGCCACCAGGGCCTCCAGGGATTGTTCAGCACAATGTGCTCATTGGGAGGGGAGATCTGGGAACACAGTGGAAACACATTACAGTAATTAGTACTTCTGAAACGAGAATTGTCTGCAGACAGACGCTCACTGTTAAACAGGGTTTTATATATTATACTGTGGACTAAACAGTTATTAAAGGGGCAGCAGTGCTACGTATGAACATTTTAATCATCGTGATGAGGACTAATCAACCTGTGAAAACAGGCACATCATCAGGATTATTTCAGGGAGTTTTCATAAACAATATAAAGGTGCATTATGGGAAGTTTTTTTATATACTATATTACACTTAAAGTCAGAATATCTCTCTGATTCTGTTCTTTCTGAAATCTCTCTTATGAGTTGGCAAACTTGATAGAAGTGCAAGACCAAATCACTGGAGTAGTAAAATTTAAATGAAAGGGAAAAGACAGATTTGACTTTTGATCCCTTTAAAACGGCTTTTTTATAAGAAATATTGTGTTCTTGCTTTTTATTTTATATTGATCTTAAGAGAGGAGACACTTTTCCCCGCTGTGGATTTTGTGTCTTGTTCCAAATGAAAGTTTTTGTTTGAAATGAACTATTCTTCTAAACAAAAGAAAATTAAAAATTAACGCAAGAACCAATTTGTCTTGGTAATTGGGCTGAAATCATGTTTCCTGTTAATTAATTATTTGATATCAGTCAGTGTAGCATGATCATGTTAGTTTATGACACCATGAATAACAAAATTATTTTTGTAGCCACCTGAGTGCCTCGTGCATCTTCAACATGCAGCTGGTTTGAACAGCTTATTTCAACAATAGAAAAATAATAGATTATCCCCGTTCTCTAGACTTAAACCTATGCTATGTTCATTCATTCATACATACCTGAACTCCACCGAAGCCATTAGGACCCAGGAAGCGCTCACACTCTGCAGCAATGTCCGCCCAGCGCCACTCAAACAGGTGCACGATGGCGGTCCTGCCGTGCTTGGTGTGGGGGTTGTGCTGGGCGAGCCCGAGCCCGAACAAACACACCAGAATGAACCACTTCATGTTTTCCCTGAATGAGCGAGAAAACCACACTCACCTGCTGCCCCACTGTTGGTATTTATACACACTTCTCTCCCCTCTGGGCCAATGAGAAACGGGCAGATATCAGCCTGGACGTGCAGCAGGTGCTTCTTTCTCATGGCTTCTTAGGTAAACTAGTTGGAGGTGTAATGCACGTACAGGATGGAAAGTGAAAAACATTAGGTTTGCATAATGTCTTAAACATCCCAAAGATTCGGATGAGTTCTTATGTAGGAATCTGACAGTGATAACCACTGACTTGTCTCTCTGCAGGTCAGAACAAACTGAAACTCATATGGCACTTAAAGTAACTTCAAGGATTCAGCAGCAACACAAACCCACAAAAACATTATATTCTGGCTTTCAACCTCACTATAATACCATTTTAGGTTATTTATGAGATTCTCTTTGCACCGGTTCATAATAAAGACATAACAGATATATTTTAAAGCTCTTACCCGTCAAAACACGGCAGGTTACATTTATCCAGCTATTTGCTCATCTAGTTCAAAAACCAGATGATGTTGCAACAGTTTAAACTTTGAGTTACAAAACTTTGATTGGGAATAAAAAAATCTATTTATTTGTGCCAAATCAAACATGTAACTGTTTATGATATGTAAATGAGCCAATAAAAACCTAAATGTTGAATAGCGCTGATAACAGTGAGTTTCTATCCAAGAGGGAAACAGCATTACACTTTATGTTAATTCTAAATTTTGACTTTTTACATGGAAAAATTAAGTAACCTTAGATTTGTTTGTGGATATTTTTTGTCATTTTTAAAAAAGATGAATATCTTTATTTGAATGTATTATTATTTATATAAATCACAATGTGTACAAACATATGTCAATATGAATAAACTTTATTTATATATCCAAATTAGCAACAAAAAGATGAGGAAACAAAAACAGAAAACACAATTTGAAAAACACATTTTCTCAAGAATGAAGGGAGAAAATATAATAAAATGTATATAACAATATATAAAAGACAGCTAGTTATATTGTATTTTAAAAAGATATGTTTTGGGATGTTTAAAACTGTTCATTGGGTCTTACCCAGTGGTTTTTGTCATTAAATGATCACAGCAGTGGTCACTTTCTACACTACTGATATTATCACACACCAAAAAAAAAAAAATGTTGGAGGTGCTGCAGTTACAAAACATGCCAAGTCCTTGTATAACTCCTCTGTGTTATTATCCGCTTTTTATCAAGGAAAACCAACACCGATAAGCCAAACTAGAGTAAAAGGCCAAGAGGTCAAATTTGTTATGTAAAACAGGTTAACTAAAACAGGCGTTTTCCCATGAAGGGCTTCAGATGTGACCCCACACTCATCACTGTATGTGGGTAAAGGGTCATGAACTGCAAAAGATTCATGCTAAAAAATGACTTAAATCACCTTAAAGAAGTTGTTTCTGTCGAGACAAACGTCTTCAGGAGATAATTATCAAACTCTTTTTTTACTTTAGGTAAACTTTACTCTACTTTTAATGAAGTAATATTTTTAAAATAAAGGGCGTTTACTAGTATTTTTTTTGTGGTATTGCTTCAATATGAGTAAATTATCTTAAAATACCTTCCACTACTTTTCTTCTATAAGCACAATACTTTACCCTCAACTTTTTCATTGTTTTGTTTTTTCTTTGTCATTGAGTCAACTAAAAACCGCTGACAAATTTTAGGGATTTTTAAATTAGGCATTTTATATTGAATGTGATAACTGATAAACTTTACCTTTAAACACCCTAAAAGTTAATAGCAATAACTGCAGACAATTCCAGGCCACATCAGAGATTAGTTTTTCTATTTTCATATTTATTTATTTGTTTATATATATATATATTATTATTTTTTTTACAATGCCTTTTCAAAGGCTTCTTTTGTGACAAATTATGTGTTGTCATTGCCTTAATACTTGACCATACTTTTCTAATTAAGATTTTTTTTAACAGGTTGTCGTATACCTCTTTAAATCAGCAAGGCATCACAACCACACACACACACACACACACCGCCCCCCTGTGCAGCTCTGGTGACCTCTAGTGGGGTTTGGGACCCCCTCGATTCAGCCCCACTGAATACTCATTGGCTCCTCTTACAGCTGCATATTGTTTCCACACTGCATGATGTTTATACAGCAGGTGTTGAGTAATAAGTGCTGAATTATACATGTGGAGACGGATAAATTGTCTGTGAATGCTTCTGTGTGACGTGACTGTTACTGTCTACATGATAGTGTTTGCAAGATAATGTCCTTTTAATTCTGGTTTATTAACTCTAATGTTCTGTTTGACACACTGTGTTCTCAGTAGCACCTCACAGAAAACATTTTGATGCTGATACTTTTGTATTTTTTCCTAACTTAGCTTTGAATGCAGGACTTTAATTGTAGTGGAGTAATTCCACAGTGTGATATTAGTACTTTTACTTAAGTAAGGGATCCAAATACTTGTTCCACCCCTGATTATTTCCTTATTCAGTGTAATACCAATAATTCATGGTCATCTGCGATGAATAAATACCAGTGCTTATATATTCAGTTTCAATAAGGTTAGAAGAAAAGGGAAAAAAAATGCATTTATGATTAGAATTTTTACACTGTCAGTCATGTCAACTGAACACAAGGGTTAAAACGATGCTAATTCTGTATGAATGTAGAGCTGTCCTGTAGGAACACCCCGTGACTCTGTTACATTATAGCTGCTGTGTGAATGTCAGCTGTAACCCTGGGCAACATGTTATAATGCTCATGATGGGATGCACTTACTTATTACAATAGCTCCCCCAATGGTTCTTGAGAGAAACTGCTTTATTTAACCTACACAGTCCATACTGTGTATAATTTACTGTTAACCTTGTGTCCTATAGCAACATCTCTCCCTGAAGTATCATAAAATGTGTATATACCATGTAGACATAATTCATAGATATAATCAGCTATTGATATTGGATAGAAATTGGGAAGAAATCATCATAAATCAGTGTAAAACTATCTGCTTTCTCTACTGGTGCATTGCATTAAAAAGGCAGTAAATGCCACACTGGCTGTGGGTTTGTTTGTGTTGACGCCTTTGTAAATAAAGCCTCATCATGCCTCATCCCACCTGCTTACTATCTGACCCAGCTCGTGCCCCTCCCGTCCCCCCCGTGGAGAGCGTGTCAAACGGACATCTGACCTGCCTTACTGGGTTCCGTTCCGGGTCACTCCTCCCAGTGAGTCTGTGGGTCACAGGCATGTAAAAGTGAAGGGGCCCCGACACGTTTGTAGTGGAAACACTCACTAATAAGTCATCTCGGCGCAGACTGTGAGTGTTGACACATAAGGACTAAAGGGATAAAGATCTAATTTTACAGTGCAGGATATGCTCTGAGGTTCACAGTACCGGCACTGTTCTCTGCTGTTATTTGAAGTCGCAGTGTGAGCCCAGACAAGCACACAAACAGTTGATATTTGTGGCTCTTTATCTGCACAGTTAAAGCAAAATCCACATAGCTGAGTTAATTATTAAATAGGAAATGACCTGATGTCTTTATGTGTGGGGTGAGGTAAAAGCTATGCTCTATTTCTGGTCAACACAAGACTTCAAATTGTTTATTCTTGCATCAGATGTGTATTTAGCTCTTTTAGGGTCAAAATAGGAACAATGTTCTTCATCTGTTCTAACTGATTTGGCCACTTTGGGGCAGCAGAAACAAGCTGTAAACCCAACAACATATTGAGGAGTTGCTTAGTGTAGCAGTTAACCGAACATTATCATATATAACACATACTTTTGTTTCGAATATAGACTGCATAAAATAAGATCGGAAGCCAGTGAGAAAGCACGTTAAATCTGTATTTTTTTTCTAATGGCCAGCAGGGGCAGAACCACTGGTATAGAAGTCAATGAGAAAATTAATTTTCTTTACATTTTATTTCTACCTCAGTGAACATTTTCTTAATGAGTTTATGGTTTAAATCTCTAGTTTCCGGTCTTATTTGATACAGCATGATGTTAACTTTGTAAGTTTTGGTCATATTTAAAGAAAAATAGGTTGTTCAAAGGATAGCAAGCAGCGCAGTATAAGCATAGCAGTGCATAAACATGGCAATTTGGTGCATCCAAATAGCTGTGAGCTTGTTTTTGGGTGTTTTGGATGTTTTTCTCTCAAAACTTTTTCAGTTCATGAATGTTAATTGTTACATTTTGGTCGCCAAAATGTCCTGTTTTGCATTCAGTTGTATTGAAGAAGTTAGCTGTACATTTTTTAAGCCTGCACCTTTCTAGCATTAGCAATAGTTGGCAACTTAACATTTTCCATTCTGTACCTGGCCCGCCTGACTGGCTTCCCCTTTTTCATCCACGTATGGATAATTGGGTGTCCATCACGATGTGCGACCCCATTTACGTTGTCATTTGACAATTATTTGAAAAATACTGACTTTAGCCACTTTTTAATTACTGAGGCTGCATGAGGCTTTCACCCTAATGACGCATCATGCTCCGTGGGAGATGTCAGAGAGAGTTAGGGCGCTCACATTTTCCCATGGGCCCCAAAAATTCCAGTCAGACCAAAGTCCTTTCCTGTATGGACAACACAGGACATACCTCCGGAGGCGATGAAGGGTTTTGGGGACAAAGCTTTCTTTCACAGCTCGAGCTCTGAGATCAGGTGAAGGCAGAGAAGCTGGTCATTTGATTCCCGCCCCTGGTTCTGTCATGGGAAAGTGGAAGAGTCATAGCGAAGGTGGGGGGAGGCTGACTGAAGACAGGGGGGAAGAGAAAGTGAGGAGGAATGAGAGACAGATGAAAAGAAAAGGGGAGGAATGGAGGTCAGCAGGTTAAGAGAGAGAAGGAAGAGGAGAGGAAAGAATGAGAGGCGACTGTGGGATGTTAGTCGAAGACAAACGAGGAAAAATAAGAGAAGAGAGAGTGTGAGGTGGTGAAGGAAGGGGGTGCTGCTGCAGTTCAGGGCAAATGAGGAAAAACACAGAGGGAGTGAGTGGAAAAAGAGACGGGGGAGTGAAAACCATAAAGGAAAAAAAAACGTAGTGGGGGGAAGGATAAGAAGCTGTATGTACCTCGTCTTCTTACACCTCAGGTTGCTCCCTCAGCCAGACAGCTCAAGTTTAAGAGCTGTGGGGGAACAGATTGCACATGGCATGCTGGATAAAAGCAGTGACACAGAGTTAGTGTAAATGCTGCAGCAGACACAGAGCAAACAGGGCTATATTTAACACAAAGCTGCATCATCTACTGCTTGTGGAAACCACTATATTGGATAAAGAGGTGTCAAATGAAAACTAACCACATTTATGATCCGGTAACAGTCTGATCTACACCATTTGTTGCTTCACTGGGCACTGCAAAAATTTTCTGCTCCATACTTTGCCTGGGGTTTTTAATGATCCCAGTAATGCCATTTAAGTGTACTAACAAGTGTTTCTTGCTCCGATGAGGAGTGTGTCACCGCATTCTTCCCCCTTTGGATTTAGATTTTTTGTCGTAAATGAATAGTATTTTGGGCACTTTTCAGCTTTTCTCCGTTAAACCCGGCATACCAG
This sequence comes from Serranus cabrilla, assembly GCA_903364295.1. Classification (NCBI taxonomy): domain Eukaryota; kingdom Metazoa; phylum Chordata; class Actinopteri; order Perciformes; family Serranidae; genus Serranus; species Serranus cabrilla. The sequence continues at coordinate 640,816 of CAFUXE010000409.1, forward strand.
AAAGGAAAAAGTCCTATAAAGTGAAATCCACAGGCACTTCCAAAGGAAAGTTTCGGCCCGGTATCCTCCTCTTTTCTTTTTTCTTTCTTTTTTGCCGTGATGATATGTTGTGCAGATGTTGGGAAAAGCTTCCATCTCACTGCAAAGAATAACAGCAGCAGCGGAAGTCCCCCAGGAGAGGTTCACGCTCTGAAACTTGCTAATACACACACACACACACACACACACGCTTTGCAGACATGAACTCAAATACCTTCACATTTTTTGACAAGTCATGGATTCAGACACTCGCCCGCTATCTCTTTCTCTCACACACATGCTCTCCATCCACACAGGTTCATGTCGAGACACATGCTTCTAACTTGAGACATTAAAGAGACACATGTAGACTGTAATCTTGACCATATAAATTACAGTGTTTCACAAATTACTCATGTCAGTGAGTCTTACCACTTTCAGCTGTAGTTGTCTGCTATTTCATCATCGATTGATCTTTTTGGATGCTTTTTAAATCAACAAATTAAAAGAGTGAGTTCCCACAGCCCTAGGTGTCGTCAAATTGTGCAATGACTGATTGGTTTCTCTCTGTACCAATTGGGGGCAGTGGAAACAAGCTGTGGATAGTCTTCAGTGTGTTGTTAGAGCTTTTTGCTGAGAGCAGCTTGCTGCAGCTATGGCCGAAGAGAACAGTGGGAGTGAACAAGAAGCAAAGTTGAAAATGCCTCCAGAGGTGTCTCAAAGATTCAGAACCATAAGTTCAAGTTCAATACCAAACAAGTCCTCCAACCCATAAGTTGTTTGTTCCTACAACACGCAGGAGCATTTACTGAATGATCAAAGGAGATCAACTCGCCCTTGTACCTAAACGTAATGTTTGCACTTTTAAACACACAATTGTAAATTGTCGCAGTTTGGTCATTTCTAGGAAAAGATAAGAAAAAAAGGTTTGGGCTTAAATAAGCACATATGTTTCCTAAGTTCATGACGTAGTTACACACGTGACAAAGAATATGGAGGAGTTACATAGTTACATGAAGTTAAAATAACTCAACATAGAGAATAAGGCCAAACCGGAAGTTAGCATCGCCATGGGATTTTGGATCATTGCAGAAAATAAGCTTTGTGGCAAACAACGTTTGCCTAATAAAACAATCTACAGAGAGAGTTCCCATCTGTGTCTGGCGTGATGACGCTTAATGTCCCCGACAACCACTTTAGTCTCATTTAGCCACTTGTTACAATCTATATAACAACATAGAAATTCACAACTGTTCGCTTCACGAATGTCACTTAAGCTTGTGTTAACCACAGAAGTTAAGTCAAGCATCTTACCAAAAACCCATTCAAAACCCTCATTGAGTTTGAGAGGATAGGTCCCAGGGCACTAAAAGGCTAACATACTCATTCCTGCACCGTCCTATTGACATTTAGCTTTCCATGATGGGAAACAAACTGTCGCCTCCTGAGTCAAAGTCCTGTTTGTTTTACCCATTCACCACCCCGGCCTTTTCCCTTTTGCAGACTTTGTTGCTCTTTATACCACCTGACTTCCTCCTTTGCTCCCGTAATAATTACTACAACCACTAGAGGTCACCACCTAACAACTAACTAGAAAAATGGGTAATAAGCTGCTTTTACAAACAACCTATGGGGTCGTTTTTGGGTGGTGGACAGTCTCCATGTAACCACAATGATACCCGTCTATTTCCAACTCATGCCATGTTTTTGCTTATAATCTCTCTTTACTGTCGAATGTTCCTACACTTACAGACACTTACATCAAACAGCTTTCAACAAAAAGCCAAATTTATCCCAAAGAGCAGCGCTATGCAATACATGCCTTCAAGTGGATTTGAATAGAACTTAATAGAAGGAATGCCGTCGTTCTGCTGGTGACTGGAAAGTTCACCATAAAATTACAGATGGAGTCAATTTTATGATCCTCTTTCACAGTAGTCAGCGGGAAATGAGAGCTTTTCTTTCATGGTCATACGCTGAGCAACAGTTTTACTGTGAGGAAAATTTCCTCACAGCTCCCCTGAACTGACTGCTTCTGAAATGTGTGTCCTCCTCAGACATTTGTTACCTTTTATACTACAATAACAGAGAATTGAAGAGTGCAGAGTTTCAGCTGTATGGTCTTTTGGGAATCCAAAATCTCTCTGAGATTTCCTTCAAAAACTATTTCATGATATTCCTAAGAAATGCAATCACTGGGCAAGAAGTAATGATGAAACTGCATTATTGATTTTATGAACTATTCATACAACATTTTAAAGTGGAAAGCTCCGAATGACTTTCCATATGAATGCAAGCTTCTGTGAATCTGTGAATCTGGAGAGAGCAGCAGTAATCCCTTTGACTCTCTCCCACACCTGACTGACTGTCAGCCTTTTCCATGATATCACTGCTGGCTTTGAGATACAGAGAGTTTCCTTTGTTTTGCAGCGCTCTGCTCCTCCAGAGCGAGAAGGGAGGAAGATGAGAGGAGGCTGGGTGAGGGGGGAAGAGCAGGCAGGCATCTTTCAAATAACACAATATCAGCCTGGCTTTTATCAAACACGTGCTGCCTCAACTCACTGGCCACATCGGCTCAAACATGTCCTCCAATATCACCTCAGCCTCACTCTGCTGGTTATCTCTAGTTTGTCTTAGATTGGCCGTTTCAACAGACACCAGGGTTCGCTAAACATAAAGTGAGTGTGAGGGACCACTGCTGTTAGAGTATTAAATATTTTGGTGAATGGAAATATGAGGGATCTAACTGGCAGCCCAAAACGCTCCCCAGATGATGAACATCCTCGCGAAACTGCAGCAATGTGCGGGGCAGATGTCTGTCTGTGGCACAGGAGGTAGCATTACAGCACTGAAATCATCTCTTTAAACACTCCTATCCTCTCCCTCAAGAGAAAATAGCAACAAGTCTTTAAAGGCGAAGACGCAGTGCTGTAGGTCCCAAGCTTATACTTAAAGGGGAATAATGACAGGTTGTATATAGTTGGCACGGAGAGGGGAGAGGTTGGCTGTAAACTTGACCTGATCTCACACTAATGAGCTTTTGTATAAACGTGCCGAGCACCCGTCGTTTGGTCTCTGCTGACTTTATTTGTTTTCAGTCGTAAACTTTGGAGCCCAAGTTTTGCCAGATCTGTCCAAGTTCCTGTCTTCTGCTGGCTGCTCCTCTGTACTCGCTGCCATAACAGTAGCCAAGAACTACCTCTGAGCGAGGCACTGGCATTTACATACACACACAAACATGGTGGACTGGGAGAAAGTGGGCCAATAGATAAAGTCTCACTTTAATGAATTTTGACAGAATTACATTCAATCTTGAACTTCTATGCTGTAACACATGGATTAACGTCCTCACGGAAAAAAGGCCATATAGGTTGTCTATACCAGAACATATATTTATGTTTGTTGTGAGCAAGCAACATCAAGTAGCCTTATTATTTATGACCTGAGGAAAGGATGAAGCCCAACATCTACAACCTAAACGACAGAATAGCTCGTCTGTCAACGCCAACCAAAACAAACTACTCAGTTTAACTGAACGTTAACTATTGAATTTAGGCTACAAATCCACTTCTCTAGGTTTTTGGCAAAAACTTTCTGGTTAGGCATTTTAAAATACTGTTTGAAAAGGTTAATAAATGAATGTAAAAGCTGTTAGGTTAAGTAGTAACGAAGAGAAAGTGACTACCAGAAATGGCGTAGTTGCGTAGAAACGTAATGCTCGAAAGTAATGTTTGAATCACATCGTTTACTCGTCAGTTTACTCGTCAGTTTACTCACATTTTTTTTTGCTTGCAAAAATGACCTATTGTGTCATTTTTAAGGAGAGAAAAGAGGGAAGTCATGTGACATCATACAAAGACTGACAAAGTCCATGTATGGTTGAGGTTCAGGGTGAAGAATCAAACACAGGACTTTCACCCAGGAAACTGTTGTTTCTGTACCGTTGAAAACCAAATTTTAGAATAGAGTTATTCAAGTTCCTTTTTTCTAAACTTAACCATTTAGAAATGGCGCCTAAACAGCCTTTTAATATGCTGATAGCATTAAAAATGTGTGCAAATGCTTCACATTATATATGTGTGTATGCTATTCTGCAGGTCATTGACAAACATCTGCTGTGTTGTTTATGAATGAGGACATGTTATTATTAATGTGAACGTAAGATTTTTTTTTAAGAATCCAAAATTAATTTAAATTATGGTCATCTAATTAACTTTTACAACTGAAAGTTGCTTCATATTTGAATATTTTATCTCTAATAGCCCTTTCAGCAGACATCTTAGAATAAAAACCGAGCACTCAGCTTCAAACGTGAATAGCACCAACACATATGTAACATAACACAGAACACCACAGGAAGTTTTCCTGGTGTAGATACTTGTAGCTCCTAATTGATGGCCTATGTGGGGGATATCGTCAGCTATTAATCTTTCATACACTGCAACTCCTTCAGTCATGTGCGCTCCAAACACATGGTGTATTAATTAAGAAACAATGGCCTCTTTCTCACAGAGACAGAGACGGGGAGAGAGCAAGAGGGAGGAAGAGAAGAGGGGGAGAGAGAGAGAGAGATGAAGGGAGAGAGGAGAGAAAGAGGTGGAGTAGTAAAGCACATCCCTTTTCCATATTGTAATACGTTTAACCTAGTTTTTCCTAGAAAAAGAGTTCTTGAAAGTACGGCTTTAAACAGTGTAGAAAAAATAAACTGTGGAGCTGATATATATTTTATCTTTCTTCGAATGTTCTGTTCTAGTGACCCGCTGTGGGGGTCCAACCGCCCAAGTCGGGAGCTGATGTTTAACTTGCACTAACACTAATATTGTCATCTACTAATCTTCAAGTCTGATAATTGTGTCTCACTGCTTGTATTTTCTGCATCCTCTCTGCTGTTTCTTCATTCTTAACACACCTTTTCCATCCCTTACTTTCTGTATGGATTTCTTTATTTCTCTTATACCTTGACAAAAGCCCAGCACCACCGTAAAGTTGGCCAGAGCACCGTTTGGGTATGAGAATGGATGTAGACATAGAGGCCCTGTAGAATATCCAGGAAGTTAATTTTGGAGGACTTCCATGAGGCATTCTGGAAAAATCCACTTTCAGCCAAATCAAATTAAAGCCTCCAGAGTTGCGAGAGTAAGCAGCTGAATGAGATTCACCCCGTCCAACCTGTCCCATGGTGTCCATTTTCTCTCTATTATCTGCTCATCCCAAAACACACTGCAGTCACAGAGAATCATCACACACCATAAACACCATGCTTTGGGCCTGTGGGTGCAATCACAGGTTTCCGACACTAGGGGTCTCTCTAAGGACTTGCTGATTGAAAGCCAAATTGCTCAGCAAACAAACCCGACAATTAGAAAACCCCTTGGTTCCAAATTAAGCTCACCTCGTCGAGCAGGGGGGAGGCAAGTAAGTAATCTTGTGCCCAGTGACTCCACCAGAGCAGTCTGGAAGTGGGCAGCAAGTTTATTGACTCTTAAAGCTCACAGAGGGGAAAGCTTTTGCCTGAGATTTCTCTTTCTCTCACACACTTTCAATTTCAAATTGCTTTGCTGGCATGAAATCCAACATATGTTGCCAAAGCATGTAGTATAGAAAAGAAATGTAGTGAAGAAAAAAAAGGAGAAATATGACCACAGTGCCAAATTCCTATCAAATTGAATCCGTTTTGACTTGTTGACTGATGAGTTTTCTAATTTCAATTTGTTGTTTTTTTTTTACACTAACAACATACATTTCCCCAACTAGTGCGCTATACACAAAGCTTTTGATGTACTTACTCATTTTGTGCTATGCTTCAGCTCTACAGTACGACAATTCAAAGGCAAATATTGAACATTGACTTTACAGATCAATATTTTATACGAAAACATCAGATTGAGCTTATAAATGTAATGTATGGTTTTACAAAGAACCTGTTTCTTAATTAAATCCTTCATTTAGAAGTTAAATTATAGCTCCAGCATATTTTGTCCCTCTAAACCCTATGTCATTCTGCTGAGATACAACTTTGGAGAAAGATATGTCCCCTTTTTTAATGTAGCTTCATATTTGTTGTCTAAAACGGTGCCAACAGCCAAGCTAGCAGCTCTCTAAGCTATAGGTACAGCAGTGCTTTGAACTAAATGCTAACATCGATGTAGTTCTGTTACGTTTAAATAACTCAGTGCTCACTTTTGTTTTCACACATGACAGAAATAGTGGTCTCCTGGGTTTTTGTCAGTGAAATTCAGTCTTGTGATGTTTGACTTATTTCACGAACTTGTCGCTCTTTATATTTCATAATCTGGCTTCCTCCTCTGTGGAAGTGGAAGTGCCTTAAACCTGCATCCTTTTCCAAAGTCCAGCAGGGGCTGACACTGTCGGCTGGTCCTTTCTATCTCATTACAAAATTAGACAACTTCTCACTTGATCTATTGCCTCAGTAAAATGTTATTTGTGTAAACAATGGTCCCGTTTAGAAGAAAATAGATGATAAAGCAGGGAATGATGTGGGGCGTGGCTACCTTGTGATTGGCGGGTTGCTCCTCAATGGTCCAAACATGGTCTCTTTTCATGAAAAAAAACTAAAGATGGTGACAGACGTAACGCCGAACTAGCTACTTCAAAAGGGCTGCCCACAAACCGACGGTGATGTTTCGGTGACTATGTCCACTGTTTATACACAGTCTATGGTTACAATAAGCTGCTTGTTCAAACGACCTTTCCTGTTGTTTTTAGGAGGAGGATGGAGTCAGACCAAAGTAGGGGACATGCTGAAAATTTTACCCGATGATGTGCTGGATGGAAATTGAGGGGATCACACAGGTATTACAATTCACTCTGAAGGGGAAATTAATGTCTGTACTGGATTTCATGGCAATCTGTCAAATATTTGTCACCCTAAAGCACAAATGTCAACCTCATGGTGGCGCCAGAGGAAAACTCAGGGGATCACCAAAGTGATTAGGATACATAGTTTATCATATAATATGAATTAAATAATATAATACTGAGAAACACACTGCAACAGGGCACAATCAGAGTTTGAGTGAGCTGAAAATACCTCTGTACTTATAATTCAGTAGCATTTTAACGCGGGTCATACTTGTGTAAAAGATCTAAATACTTCTCTCCCTGCAGTCCTGACTGAAGAAAGAAATAGACGGCGCTGGCGGTGTTATAGCCTCATCAGCACCACAACAGGTCAAGCCAAAACAACTTTACTGAAACATGTTTATGAGCTAAGTAGTCAGTGCCCAACATTTACAATCAAGGTTTGTTTTCAGGGATGTGTTGTGCTAAATTTCACAGAAAATCACAAATCAGATTCCTAATTATCAGAGCTTCCGTGACGTCTGAAGTGCTGAGTGGAGCAATAAAAGCGGTCTGTCAGTCAGTTGTATTTGCTTCTTTATTGAGTGTGATCGGGCTCCAGCCAAACCTAAGCCCAGACCGTTATTAAGTGAGTGTGTAGCACATATCTAGAGCTTGTCTGACAAAACCGCCCTGTATTGGGAAATGTGGGTAAGAGTGGTTTCAGTAACATAGCTGCAGCTATAAGGCATTGATGTGACATCATGTCTTCAATTACAATGAGATGATCGCGAGCTGACGGAGCCACTTGTCACGTCTGTCAAGCTTTCTATGAAACCCTGGAAACCTTTTTCTCCCTGAAAAACAAATCAGATAAATGGTTTCTTCAGGATGAATTGTGTTATATTTAACATAAAAAAAGTGGAAGATTCCTTCACACATATATCACTTGTGTCTCTTATTCTCATCCTTTTCCTCATAACTCTCGCTCTTTAAGAAAACCTTCAATCTCACATCTTATTTTAGGCTTTTTCTCCTCAATGAACTTTTGCAACTTTTCTTAGAGACTGAACAATGTACCCACATTTCTCACCCACTTACACCTAAACAGGAACTCTCAAAGTATAGCCTTTAACTTTGCGTGCATGTGTGTGTTGTGTGCGTCTCCATCCATGGCTGTAGCAGTGCAGGGGTGTGCGTTTACTTCACAGTTTATGCGTGTATGTGATTTTCTAACGTTATATTTGTTCCAAGGTATCAATTTGCTGAGCAGGGCTTGACTTGGTGGCCAGTAATAAACTTCTATTCCAGTGCTGCCTGTGCAGTGGCCTTCACCACAGGCAACTATGTGGCCGTCCGCCTGTGCCACCACAAGGAAAGCCATACATTTGAGACTGGTATGAGTCACTGTCCGTTTACTACAGCTCTCACACACGGGGCCGCAGAGTGGTGCATCAAGTTGTCAGGCTTCAAAGTAGCTTTGAGTGCATGAGAAATTACTTGGGGAGTTTTAAATTCAAATCAGATTTTTTGAAAACTTGAGTAAGTTAATGTGATTTTGCAGAACGATGACATGATGGACAGTAAAAGGAGTCATTGAGGGCAAGTTAGAGTACACTGCGGTGTCTTATAAACAGAATGGGTTTCACATGTTGTCCTGAACTGGCCCACAAATGGAAAGAACAATATCTATTGTGCATAGTTACCTTGAAATTTTCATTTTAAGGCTTAACTTTTTAAAGGATTTAGTTACAATTTTTTTTTATTAACAGACTGCTGCTAGGGTCTGCAAAAAAAGAGACATAAATGTTGAAGCAAGTTTCAGTCACTGCTCTTTGGCCTCATTTGGCAGCTGATTTGAAGACACTGCCATACAGCCTCATACGTTGTTTGCAAGAGACTTAAACTAACTGTTTTAAAAATGTTATTGCTGTGAAACAGCCACAGTTTCGTCAGGTTTAGGAAACAAAACTACTTCCCACTCACACTACTTCCGCTCCGGTGACACTAAAAAGTGTCTGTATTTTCTCTGTACTGTATTTTATTGTGAAGGATGTGTTGATAACTATGGTTGATATGGGGATATTTATTTGGCTTACCCCGAGACACACAATTTCCCCCGAGAAAAAGCAGCAGCGCCCAGGCAAGGAGAGGGAAGTCAGTGATCCGTGACAGAGATAGTGAACGTCTAATTCACCTGCGTTGGCGTCCTTTTGCCAACTCTGGTAAACCCAAGGCTTACGTACATATTTAAAAGAATATATGGTTTTAAAGATAAGAACTCTAGTTTCACACCAATTGGTTAACTACAACATGGTGGTAGTTAAAGTGAAATTTTTGGCAGAAAAAAACGCCTTTCTCCCGGGGAAAGTCCTGTGTTTGTCTGACTCATCTACCACCGCTCCCACCCTTTCTAAAGAGACCTTTATGTGCTTTATACTTCCTCCCTTGCCTCCTTTGCTTTCACACTTTGTACAGCCTTGGCATCCTTCATAGTTGCTGCACCCTTTAGAAGGCACCGCCGACTACAAGTGTAAATATGGGTCGTAATAAGCTGCTGTACAAATGAAATGTGATGACAGTCACATTATGGAATAAGTAGAGCAAAATGATTTGCTTTAAGATGTCATAAATGAATAATTCTGATTTACTGATTTACCTACATCTTTCAGGGTGTTTTGTTACTGTTAAAACATCCTGTGAATATACCAAAACCAACAGTGAAATTATTCTTTTTCTTTGTGTCCAAACCCTGATTATTCTTCCATGCCATAGAGCTCCATTGTTGGCCAAAATCTATTAAAAACACATCACAGAGCCACACTGTTGCTTTGATGATATGATTTGATATGATTAACATTGGCTCCCTAGTTTATTTTGAGTCCATGCCCACTTTCACCATCCTGCTGCTGTAAATACTCAGATATGTATTGATCATCCGCTGAAAATAGTTCCCAACAAATGCACCAGTTTGTTTGGAAATTGTTGATGATCTTTTAAAAGAATTTAAACATGTATTTGTGTCTTGTTTTCAAAGAATCTGTAGAAAATAATGGAGAATTAAATTTAAAATTTAATTTGTTTATTTAACATTTTTCTTTTTCTTTAAAGGATTTGTTGACAGTAAAACACATCTGCATTTATTTGTATCTGCTTTGTTGATTAAGTAATAAGTAACTACAGTTTTCTTCTGTTTCCAGTATACTCTGCTTGCTCTGCAGTCTTCACAGAAAGTGCCGTCAAAAATCGATCAATAATTTACCGAGCCATTACATTATTGTATATCTCTGTCAGTCTCCCCAAACTGCGACATCAATCACAATTCCTAGATCACACCAGTCACTCCTCCTGGATCTGTTCCCAGCATTTCTGTGAAGACCTGTATAGCTGACAGGAAAAATGAAACATATAGGAAAAAATGCTACCTGATTCATGGTGAAAGCAAAGCTGTCTTTGGAAACAATGACACTCCTATTGGGAGGAATGATTCCACATGCGGGAATGTGTTCTCACTCTGTTTAAATGATTCCAGACATGCTGCTCTCCCTATCGGCTTCACGCGGGTGCACGGGCAGCAAGCATGCACGAGTATAAGCACACACACGCACACACACACACACTCACCTTCCAGCCATACATACACAACCACACACTTTAATATCTGAGCAGCTGGGGCTCCACTGATCTGCAGCATTCATGAGGTTTTCCTGCAGCATCACTTGTCAGTGACTTGTTATGGCATTTTGCATCTGACACCAAACAACCGCCTGAAAGCCAGCTGCTCTGACACCTCTGTCTCTGAGTCTCACCCACAGAAATTGAAGGACCTCCACTGGAAAAAGGCAATAGATCAACGTCACTCAAAAATGTTCATAATGGTCTTTTATGTTATTGCAGGTCCACCCAGCAGCTTCCTTTCCTTACAGCCAGGATTCGGCATTCTTTGACAGCCAGATGTTGGACCCAGAAAAAAGACTTCTGGGTAGTGCCAACCGCTCTTATTAAGAGCAGAATTTAAGGAGCTACACCAGCCGAGGTGGGTTGAAGTAAAGGTATGAATAAGTGGCTAAAGTCAATACTTTTAGTGAATTATTGTGCAATGCTACAGATCTCCTTAATTCTACGTTTTAATTCACGGTCACCAGCTTTGTTTCCACCTTATTCAACAGCTGTTTCCAGGGAAAGAAGAAGAAAAAAACTAGTAAATCAACTGTACCACCAGCACCAAAGGCAGAAGACAAAAGTAGTGACTAGCTGTTAACCAGATTGGGCCATTTAGCAGCTACACACATTTCCCTCAGGAGCTGATGATGTAGGGCAGCAGAGGTTTTTTAAACAGTGAGGCGCGCTTCTCCCTGGGGCCGCAGGAAGGTTGAAGGGGAGGCACGAAGAAGAAGAGACTGAAGTCAGATGGACAGGTGAATGCCATGTTACAAAAACAATGGGGAGTTAGTTATTGTAGTTTTTGGCCTGCTGAAGTGGCCTACTTATCGACTCGACACGGTCAGGAGCTGGAGCAGCAGCAGTAGATGTGACACAGCTCATGGAGGCAATTAAGGTACTTAAAAACACTCGTTCACTTTTGCAGCAATTTGCGTCAAAATGTTCAACTTCGCGAAATGATGACCCAGTTTAATCTGAACACAGACATGACATCGATATTTTTAGCTTCAGTGCAACCTGCACCTTTCCGAGGATACCATTATCCCCAAATAAATCCGCTTAGAAATCAGAGAAAAAAGACGCGCCGTATACCTTCAGAACTTGCCTGAGAATTCCCCCGTTTTCACGTTTTCTTCAATATTTAAGTATTCCCGCGATAGTTCGTAATTCCACTGGTAAATTGCAAAGAGGAACTGATAATTTTATATTCGGCATACTTAAGAAGTGACAATTTGTCAATATCTAAAGGAATATATGCAAATAAAACGGGGCTTTAGTAATCCACAGCTGACTGACTCAGTACTTCCTGTTTACATCTTCAAAGGACCCCAAATTATGGGAGCTGTAGTTTTTAAAACTGAGTGAATGGTTATCCCCAAAATCAACAAAGAATAATAGTATTAGGAGCTACAAAATCCAAAAATACTGATTTTTAAATATTTCTAGAGCCAAAACAGGAATATTGAACTTAATTTGGTGACTAAAAAGATTATATAATTAATGCAAATGTTGGCCTGTGTCTGGTTGTGTTAAAAGGCAATGGTTTGAAAACTAATTTGGCATGTCAGCTTTAACAAGAAAAAAAAAGACAGTATGTCAGTGTTTTGTTTGTGGCTTGATTCAGGAGTTTTTTATTGTTAGTGAAGATATTTTGATTCCAATAATCAGAAGGACTATCTATTGTCTCAATCAGCAATTGGATGCTTAATGTGCAGAGGAAAGACACAAAAAAGACTTTGAATATATCAATGGAAAACTCAGATGGTTCCCCCATTCTTCACCACAGTCCCATGTTTAAGAACGATGGCTTTTGATTGGCTTGTTTCAGACGCTTGTGGAGGGACGCATAGGCACCGCAGCTCACAGGCACCGTGGAAACAACGCTCCATCCAGCTGGTGGTTACTGTAACCCAAACCACAATGTTGGAAAACACCCAATCCATACACTGTGGGAGGTGATGAACATGGAAAAATAGCCAGCTACTGCTGCTGCTACTGCTTCTACCTTTTCCACTGTAACTGTCAACAATCAAGATGGGGCGAATATATATAAAAACAGCTGGCCACAGAGATGACTCAGTTCAATGCAGGCTATCTACTCAAATTACTCCTCACCCAAATTTTATGGTACTTTTCTAAAGCAAAGCATTGTTGCGCTGCCATCAGTGGAAGATCTAGTCAGGGCCTCATTGCGAGTGGAACAAAATGGCCCATTCATATTCTCAGTGTTGGGGGTGATACGAGTACAGCACTCTATAATCTACTTCATCTGTTTTTCCATATCTCCGGCCACAGTTGTGTCTTTGGTCTTCCCTGTGAGCACACACAAGCGTAATCAAGGAGTTGAGCCAATGTGGTTTGTATTTTGGCCATTTTTTTGCTTTGAGGTATGGTGACATTGTCTGTTGGCTACAAATCTCTTCCAGTGCAGCAAACCAGACTTTTTTTTGCCTTGATTGTACAGCATTTTATCATTATCACCAGCATATTCAACAGCCTTTATTAGCTATGCATGACACACTGCATTCAAGTAAGCAAAGATTAAACAAACACCAATCAACTGTTGACAGCAACAGTTCGATCAGTGCAGAACTCTGAGCCAGGACTGTAAAAAGTATTATTTCAGCAATCTGATCCTTGATCTGCAACGTTTTTCTTACACAGTTAGAGTTTGACAGCCTGACAAGATGTGACTAAGCAGAAAAACGCGTATTCCAGAGTGTAATTTGGACGCTGAGTCATGATTTAAATTCTAAATGACTTTTTTTAGATGCCAATATTTACTTCAATCCTCGACCCACATTTCTTTAAATTATATTTTCTTCTTCATGTTATTTTCAACATGTGGTAGATGCTGTGTACAATAATTTACAAACATAAAAACAGTCAAACTACATGCCTAAATGTGCAAGGTTAAAAGCGGGATGACAATTATGATTAGGCAGTGTACTAAATAAATACATGAGACAACAATAAGAGTGTCCAGGAGCTATTAGTGGCTTCAAACTATAAGTGCCAGCAGAAAGACAGAGTAATTAAATGATTTGTATTAATAACCCAGATGTCGTTATTGATAATCTCAACATTGCTTGCCATATACTTTCAGTCATAGTCCTTTTTCTTTGTCTTTATCTGGAGCATGTGCTGATTTACTGCATCAAATCCTCCAGTTGCTTGATAAATATTCCACATTGTGCCAGCTCAGCTCATGACACATGATTTATTAGTTGAAGCTGTGTTTGTTCTCTGAGTTTTCTATTCATTTGCATCATATTTTCCCCTTATTTATTCACACAGTAAAATATAATGGCTATCCATTCATGAGTATAACAAGCCAAGGCAGGTTTCCAGGCTGATTTGAGAGGACACCTGGAACTCACATTGTTACTAGCTCATAAGAGTATGTGTCCAAACAGCTTCAAGGACTGCTAAAAAACAAGCTAAAATTAGCCAAATACCAAAAAGCAGCCCAGAACACAGCTGGGCTCAGTAAATATGCCCGTATGTATTTGTGTGAAAGTGTTATCTTGAAAGGGTGATGGCTGGTTGGAAAAGGAGTCTCCTCAGTGACTGTTTTTATGACTGGAAACCCCGCTTGCGTACCCACTCATTAAGATGTCAGAAGGAATATACCTGTTGCAATAAAAAGTTAGCCAGCAGACTTTGCTTAGTCACTAAACTGTGTGCAGTGGCTTTTAACTCCAGCATAAACTCTCACTCCTGCCCGAGTGTGTGGACAGCCCTTAGAGAAACAGTGGAAAGAAAAACCGTCTGCCTGAATGTCAAAACATTCCCACCAACCTCGAACAACATTACAGGGCAGCTTCTGATATTTTACAAGTTAGTCATTAAGGTTACCGGTAGAGGTGGGCTCCAGTGTCATCGATGCAAAGCGATCATCTTTAAGATGCGCCCTTATTTTGAAATTCTACCTTTATATTCTAGTCACTAAAAAGAAAAGTTTGATTTTCATTGAAATGTCCTTAGTAGCTCAGTAAAATTTTCAAATCGTATTTTAATTGCTTTTTGAAAGTTGGTAAATGTAACTGATTGTGTTAAATTAGCATTTGATGTTTGATGTAACTTTTTGCCAATCAGGTTTTTTTTAACCTAACTTACTTTTTTACATGACTTACGGTAGTCACATCACCCTCGTAACCACTTCACTTCCAGCATTTAGGTATATTTATTTACTGTTTAAACTGTCTTTCATAACACCACACCAGGACGTTTTTTGCCATAAACCTAGGTCAGTGGCTTTGTAGCATAAATCCACTAAAACTGCAGCCTTTTTTTTTTTTTTAGAAACCTCACCTGGTGAGACAGACAGCTTAAACATATGTGAATGGAAACACAGTTTTCAGCAGTTAGAGTACAGTGAGTTAATCAGAGCTGGTTGAATTAAAAATTGCTCCAGAACTGAGTCCGATCGATACAGTCAAGACAGGTCATCAAAACCCAAACACTAAGAGACCAAAGAGAACTAACAGTTATTTATAATTTGCAATGGTTCTTTGATTGAATGCGACTTTAGCAGCACTGACTGCTGCTCAGCTGCATTCATGTGATGATTTAGCGGTTTGTGTGATTTACTGTTTACTACCTCAGACCCCGTCGCTCTCTAAAGCTTGATCTTCATCTGCACACAAGAACGTTTGTGAGAATAATGTCGTTCCAAACAATCGCTATTGTACGAATGTCAGAGGGAAACTAAACACACTGAATAAAAGTTTTTATGCAGAGCATCAAAGATGACACACAGATTTATGCTTGACCACAACAAACAAGAGTAATGAGGAACATCCATGGCCTGTGAAAACAGCAAATCCCAGAGTGCTCTAAATCCAACGAGGTTCACGAGTTCAAGCATCTTCAGGGAATAAGCCGTGTGTCTTCACCTGCCAAGTTCTCTGCTCCGTCTTTGCTCTTTTCTCTCATCTTTTGCAATATCATCCCTGTCTCTGTTAGACCTTATCTTGCTTATTTGTTGTTCTAGATTAAAGGCCCCAAGTCAGTAACTAAACTGGGTTATTTAACATCCTTATTTTTTTCTTCACGTATGATAACAGGACACGGCTAAGCGATAGGTTTTGTGTGTTTGTTAGCCTCCACGCTCGCTGTCAGCCTCGCCGCTATCAGTTTTTACTGCTGACGGCTGGAGACAGGGCTCAGGGAGACTTTGGCTCATGAAATACGAGATGCTTGCGGCATGTTTAGATTATCACAGGCCTCTCCACTTAACTCTCCATAACACTCCTTTCGCTGCTGAGAGGAGAAGCATTCATCACACAGACTTGACAAGAAACATGAAAATAGGATGGCCTCTCTTTATCTATGTCACTCCTCTGGTACACTCGGAGGCTGATCGCTGTGATATCTGATCTCTGCGGCTGTAACTTTACAGACTTACCTCTGTACGTCTGAATAGTTCAGGAAACGGCACCATTCGTCATGCAGTCTTTCTCTTGCCGTATAGATTATTCTGTGATTATAATTGTTTATTTATTCTCAGCACTCGGTTTACGATTTCAGCTCCTGTTTACAGTGTTTGTTCACTCTCAAGGTGTTTGAAACACTCAAATCTAGTAAAGTAGCTCTCAGTCTGTGCCAGGATAATGACATGGCTCCAGGAACAGCCACTTTGGTCCCGACTGAAATATCTCATCAACTACTGCATGGAAAGCTGTGAAATTTGGAAAAGATATTCCAAGTTTGAATCTCCCTGACTTTTTCTTTAGTGCCACCATGAAGTTGACATTTTGGCTTTAGTTAAAAGTCTCAAAAACTATTGGATGGACTGCCATAAAATTAGGTACACTCATTCATGTCCCCCTGAGGTTAAATTCTAACAACTTCTGCCGATTTTTTCCAGGCTGTTCTCACTCACTGATTGTTTATACATAGTAACAGTAGAACCTGAACGATATGGGTGCAGATACTGATTCTAGAGGGGTAAAATTCAATCGATAGTCATTTTTTGAGCTGGAATAAAACCTTTTTTATTGAGCACCAATTATTTCACCGCTCTGCAAAATTACCCAGAGAGCCACTTTCTCAAGCATAAAACTTTATTAAGTAATATTTAAAATCATTATACATTATACAAACAGTGCATTACATAATCAGCTAATTCTCTAAATGATAACTGAGACGATAAAGAATAAGTGTGATTAAAATTCTGTATTCTCAGAGCTATTGTATGATGATATGTTGATTTTTTTGTCTCATGTCATCAAGTCAAAATTTAAATCAACTTAGAGCAAGTCAAGCCTTCGCAATCCTATGAATAAAATATTGTGCACCGGCCTCAGTTGGCCCTTTCTGATGGTGTGATGACACTTAAACTGTGTGGACACTCATTAGTCAAGCATTAGACTTGTTATTCTTTCTTGTTGTTTTCAAAATAGTAAAACTTGTGCAGTAGTGTGAATATAATGCAGCTTATTTTTTGTTTCTTTTAATGACTCTAAAGTAGTCTGTGTGTCTATAGTAACTGAAGGACATTAGACGCTTTGATCATGAAATTTGTAAAATTCAGTTTTTAATGTCTAAATCTCATGGTTGTTGAATTATGCTTATTGTAATGGACAGATTTGGCTCATTGTTTTTCGTTTATTCTGAAATATGATTGAGTGAAAAAGGTTCCAGTAATGCTTTCTCCTCTGCTTTTTGTGTAGTACTGCAAGAACTGACTTTGCAATATAAAACCAGGCAACTTTAGAGCTTTAAAAGTGAAAGCACACCTTCACATGTCCCAGCAAACGCCTACTAGGTGAAGCTGTCTGGGTACCACATGCACCTATAATAAACATGCCCAGACAAACATACATTCCACTCAGTGGTTATGTGGTCTGCAGTGTCTAGTATGCATCCCTCTCCACCCCCGTGCCACACACTAACTTCTAGCTGGATAATTCATAATAAGAAGAAGATCTTGAGGTTGCATGTACTTGTGATCTGGTTGGGGACGTCTGAGATCAGAAGAGGCAGTTGAAACTTTGTTCCTCCTGCAGCTGTTTTGGCATATTGATGAAGGGAGCCATCATTCAACTCGAGACATGGGTTCAAGGGCTCCCTGTCATCAAGTGAAGTAACTCTGAGCACCTTCTATGGGCTCTAGTTCACTTCTGCCTTGTGGTGGAAGCAAATGAAAAGCGTCATCAATAGGGTGAAAATGCTGCTGCACATTTAGTTCAAACATGATTCCTGGACACTGCATAGTGTTTCATCAGTGTTGCAATAAATGTCCAGACATACAAGTCGTACATCTGAGAGAGCATTTATTCTTAAACTCCTGAACTCGACTGTAAATGTGCAGAGAGGTGTGTCGGTCTACTGTTTCTGGAAAGCTACGAGAAGAATTTTATTCTGAAACTTGAAAGCAGATTAAAAGCTGCCTCTTATTGAAAAAACAGCCACTGGGCAACATTTTCAAGACATTTTTGTTTTTATAGCTGCTCTGGGCTGAACCATGCAAGGAGTAGAGACTTATTATAGAATAATTATACAATGTCATCTTGGCACACATTGGCAGTAAATGCATCAGTTGTAATCATATGCTTCCAACTACAAAGAGCTCTGAACTCAAGTCTTCCTGAAAATTGTAGACTGTCCCAGTAGACGAGTATCTATAAGGAGCCGCTGGACGCCTGTCAGTAAGTTTTGTTCGCTGTCCGAGTCGTGTTTGAAAGGAAAACTCAAGACTTCAGTTTTGGTTGTTCGGAGTTCCTCTGTGCCAACGCAGGAGGGTTCGTCAAATTAAACCAAACATTTTGGGCCGCCGTCCCAGGAAGCAACATGAACAAGAGGTTTTGACATTTGCTGGCAAACGATTTGAAACCAAATGTCAAAAAAAAAAAAAAGCTAGCCATCTGCCAGAAAACCAATGAACACAGCCAGGCTGCATTCAAGAAAGTTTTTTATACTGCTGAGCAAGCACAAGGTCATCACATCAGGTCATAGATAAATTATGCAAACAGTTGACAGGACAACAGCACAAAATTAGCCTCATTCTCTCCCACCAGTCGACCCTCACTGCTCTCCTGCTCACTGATTGTGCTAAGTACTGCTCCTCGAAAGCAGGCTGGCTAATCACTGTGTGAAGTACTCAAGTACTGTACTCACTTACTTTAGATACTTTAAGTACATTTTGATGCTGATATTTTTTTACTTTTACTTCAGTAACTTTTGAATGCAGGACTTTTACTTGTTGTGGAGTAATTTCAGTGTGATATTAGTACTTTTGCTTAAGTAAGGGATCTGAATACTTGTTCCACCACTGCTAGCTACTGATCAAACACTGCTTTTTCTTTTTTTCTTTTTTTTGATTTACAGGAAAAGTGTAAAAGTCCACTTTTTGGTTGCGTAGAGAGGGGAAGGATGTGATGTAACCTGTAATTCTTCTGTTTCAATGAGCAGGTGATTCACTTTTACTCTATGATCTGTAATGTTAGGTCAGAGCTTCTTTCTTTATCTTTTTTTTAATGTTTTCACTGCTGAGTCATTGTGACATGATGACACATTTTGACCCAAAGAAAGAGATACAAGCAGCTGAAATCAGTTTCTTCCTCAGCGGGCTTAGCCTTAGAGATAGGATGAGCAGCTCAGACATCTGGAGCAGAGCGACTACTCCTTCCTGTGGAAAAAGGGCCAGTTGAGGTGGTTCTGGCATCTCATTATTAGGAGGAAGTCTTAGTAACAGCTTAGTAGTAGCAGCAGCTAAGGGGCGGTGTTCAGTGAAGGGTCGCTGTCTTCCAAATGACTTGTTCCAAAAGTTAAAATCCAACATTTTTTGTACACTAGCAGTCAAATTTCAGTCCATTTATACCACATGTTTATCTTGATCATATGTTTTTAGCCACACTATGTCAATTAGACTTCGGGCAAGATTCTAGTATTCTAACTTTGGGATGGATAACTATAAACTTGCATGGCGGCATGGTCTCAAACTCTCAAATTACAGCTTAATGGTACAGTAAAATGAAAAAAGGCAATACAGTAAGCGAATCTTGATTCATATTTGGTCAAACTGCCTAGTTTAATAGTTGGATCTGAGCCTGTATTGGACATCCTATCAAATTATGTGAGATTAACAGTTGTGATTGAATGAGAGAGTGACCAGACTCATCTGAATGAGCAAATGAAACATGAGCTCAGCACATTTTATTGGTTTCCAGGCCAGTGGGAAAGTGAAAGCAGCAGCAGCTGCCACCAAAGTGCCCATGAGCAAGATGTCTCCTCTTGTCCAGCGGAGCTGCACAGTGGCCAACAGTAGAAAACTGTGGTTTCACAAAGTTGCAACCAGATGGGAATGTGTTTAAATATGCAAATACTCAACATAACTTCCCTGGGTAAACAAATGTTTAAAAAGAGCATGGCCCCAATAAATCAGACCACTAGTCCTGCACACCCTGGAGTCTAAAACAACTAATCACAGCCTCACTTACACGCACAACAGCGTCTGACCTTATTTTGAAAGGAAGTCCAGACATCTAGCCATTAATCTGCTTTTTTTGTTTTACTTAATTCCTATTATTCATTGTCCAAACTATTAGTATTTAATTAGCCACACCTGCGCAGTGCTCTGTTAAATCTTTACCCCGTCATATTAAACATCCGCAGAGCCGGTTCTGATTTGTGGCTTGTGATAAAACACGTAAACACTGACAAATTTTCCGAAATGTGGTTTGGGTTTGTGTGACAATGGCTGCCATCGCGCTGTTAAACCTGCCTTTCATCGGTACGCAAGGAAAACCAAATCAAGGGGAGGACTCTATCGCTACCACCTGTGCTTCCATTCTTTGTTCCAGCCATCTTTAACCATTAATTATTTTCAGGCCTCAGGAGCCAGGCTGTCCAAAACCAAATCTGAGGGCTCCTTGAGGAAACTCCTAGTGTCTGGAAAACATTTTATTTTGGCCACAGGGGCTTTTCTATTAGCCATTGGCCCATGTAGAAGCTATTCAGGCTCTTTATAAATTTCTTAGGCATTCAAGAAACCTCTAAAAAAATAACAGCTCCACCCCACTACTTAATTTACATGTAGTGTGTTCCTTTTAGTGCAGCAGCTCTCTCCTGCTGTATCTGCTCCATGCATTCCCATTCTTTCAAGTTTTTTTCTATATAAGGAAGTTGGGATATTTTCCTTGATTTCTGTTAATATTTTTCTTTGTAATGTCTTTGTAAATGATTAAGAAACGTGCTGGAGTGCTGCTAGTAGAGGACACTGCACTGTGTCCTGTAATTAGGCTGCCCTGTGGTGAAGTGATGCTCCGCTTGATGCTGTGGCTCAGGGGGCGGATCCCGAGACAACTTTCCCGGCTGGTGATTTGATGAACGGAGGATTTTCCAGTGTCAGTATCTTGCACTCGGTTCAGGTTCAGTGTTGCGGCGTTTGTCCAGCCTCCTCACGGTGCGCAACGCTCAGGGAACCGAGTGGTTTGCGCTTTTTCATGAAAGCCCTTCACCATCAGTCTGAGAGCTGGGCTTAAGGGGGAGCGGATCTGAAGGGCCCAGTCCGGCTGTGATAGAGATCCTTAGACTGTCACACATGGCGCTTGTAGTATAAGCACACTTTTGTGGATTTGTGGAAGGGACCGAGTTTTATTTAAAAGTCGCCCGTTTTCTGATCAGCTGCGGGCGCTCATCATGGAGATGCAAAGGTGGACCACCAGGTGGAAAACGAAAAGGTGGCTATGGGATTCAACGCTAGTCGCTGTGGTCGCGTTAATTTTAACTCTACAAGCTGCCACTGTTAGAGCAGGTAAGAAGTCACCTCACCTTACAGTCACTGTGCCAACTGCAGCGCACGAGAGCGTCCTGTCGGCTGGCTGTCAGCCCAGAGGTGATAGTGGTGATCGGACATCAACTTTCATTTAGTGCAGTGCCACTTCACACTTCAGTTTATCAAACTTTCCAGCTGCTCACTAAACCTGTCTACTTCATCCTCACTTTTTGTGTGCTTATGTATTTTTATATGAAGCAGTTTATCTTATGATGGTGACTAAATTTCGTTGTTTTTTTAGTCGATTTTTGAGTGATACCAAACTGAGCCCATATCAGATAACTGCACCTGCATCCAAGTTTCCAAAACTTTTAAATGAGTCTGCTGTGTCTCTGAGCTTTGTGGGTTACTTTAAAGTTTCTACCTTAAAATCTTAACTCACACTTTAATATACTCGGCTGCCTGCATAGTTTGAATGTGGCCAAGTTTATGCCTGATTTTTTTGTGATCTAAGGTTCCTTCTTGGCACAAAACCGACGGAGATGCGGCTCTCTCTTACTTCCCTCTGAGTATCTAAGTAGGCAAAGTCTGCCATCCAGGTGTGGTCAGCGAGGAGAGGCTGACT
The DNA here is from genome assembly GCA_903364295.1 of Serranus cabrilla. NCBI lineage: Eukaryota > Metazoa > Chordata > Actinopteri > Perciformes > Serranidae > Serranus > Serranus cabrilla. The sequence continues at coordinate 662,646 of CAFUXE010000409.1, forward strand.
GTTGATTTCGACCTGACACAGATACTCTGGTGGTCCGCGTAAGAAGTGTGCCTGAAAATTAGAAGTGAGCGTATAGCGCTTATTAGCGGTGATTCTACTGTACTTTACAATTTACTGCTGTATAATTTTGGAGGCTGATAGTATCAAAAAGAAAAAAAAACTTTGTGCATCTGTGTTCCACTTCACCACTTGGCATTACTACTAGAAACCCTTTTGGTTTTACGCACAACTTTTACGCACGACACAACTCGCTGCCCACACATGGAGCATTAAGTTTTCCAAAATATCAGTGAAGTAAGAGTCTAAAAGTTCAATCAAATTCATGAAATAGCTTCTTTTTGTTTTTATTCTCAAACTGTGTGTGCCAAATAAGCTTTCAGCGGTCCTGCTGTAACAATAGTTTACTGCAACTTTAATCATACAGGTTTTGTGATAAATATGCAGAAAGTTTATATAATACACACTGGGCACAGGACTCTGGAATTCTAGGAGTGAAATTCATATTCTGGCCTGAAGGATCACCATCTTTCCACATTATCCAGGCTCCCACTAAGTCCAAGAAGGGGCGTTGATGGAAAAAAGAAAAAAATCTGGAGTATTTTCTCTGCTTTAAAAACACATATGTGGGTCACATTAACTGCTTCTTTTATATTTCCTTTGTCTGAGAGACGTCCATACTGTACTGAGGCTGAAGCTGGGTTAAATTTGTGTGTGTAAAAGTTTTTTGTCTGTTGGGATGCAGATTGCTTTGTAATATTTGTGGTTTTGACATCAGACCAGTTATTATGCAACCTTTCAAAATAATGGATTTTTGCATCAGAGCCATAATACAGACAGAAATGAAGTTATTTGTATGTTATCTGGCTTTATGGAAATGTTGATCAGAGGCTAATATATGCTATTTGTGTAATGTGTTGCATCCTGTCTAGACATTTCCTGTCTGAAGTCCCACCCCATTTTGAATTATTGTTATTACTGTAAGTGATACATAAAGAAATCATTCATCAGAGGGCAAATTGCATAGAACACCCCAAAAACGAAAAATCATAAAAGCAAATACCACAGTGGCATGGCCTGCCCATTGCCCATCTTCCCTCACTCTGACTGATATTTAAACTAACCATAATTGCATGATGTGCTAGCAAACATTTACAGGCTTTCCAATGTACTTTAATTGCTGCTTTTTGCTGCCAACTCCGAGTCGAAGCCAGTGACACAAAAACGACCGAAAAGACATCCCAAGATGCTGCTGTGTGACCGCAGAGACATTAAGTCAGAGCGTCACGGATTGAGAAGTTAATCACAAGTCTCAACCTAAACATCAAACTGTATGAATTATGAGACAGAGAGTGATGGAAATGTTGACTATAAGTCTGAAAATGGTATTTTAATGTGTGAGGGGGCTGCTGGTGAAATTGCTTTAATGATTTGAACAGGTTTCTCCTGTCACGACACGCTTCACTACCTCAGGGGAAATCACAATCCTTTGTCATGTTAGTAGCTTGTTAACATGGCAGATAGTATATCACAAGTCCCCGACAGCAGTCAGGAAGATGTGTCATTAAAAATGAGAGAGACTGACAAATTACCCCTCAGACAAGACGGTGGCTAGACTGAAGCTGCTTTAGTACCTTCAGCACGGAGAGAGCCGTCTTCTCTCTCTTGTGGTTTTTCGTCCTTATCATTAGAATTTGGTTTATTCCTTTTCCAGGATGGCAGAAGGGGAGACTTTTTTCTCAGGATGTGTTGAGGGTATAGCATGCTGGCTCCTACAGAGCTGAGAAGCATTTAAAAAGCCATGCCTATTCATTTGGGGTCTTTAATGGTTTTGGGATATTGCCTGTTTTTCAGAGCTTCTGAGAAGCGATGCCTGTGGAAGGAGAGGGGCTGAAGAGTCGGGGGTGTGGGTGGGCGGGTATGGGGGGGTTCCTGGCCAATTCAGCACATCTGGAATATATGAGGCCTTGAGGTATGCAGTAATGCAGAAAGGCATTCTGAAACTCACAAAGAGACCTTTAGTCCAAGCTCTCTTTCTTTTCTCTTTTTTCAAGAACCAGTAGCTCTCTACTTGGGACAATATTCAGAAGAGCCACAGACTATTTTCTTTTTTATGAGGCATTTGGTGTGAGGTTTTTAAGCTTGGCGTTTGATACCCCACATTCGTATTTTATCCTGTCTGTGTTCGCGTCAGAAGTCAGTGATATTCTTGAAGACGAAGCAAACTGTGGGACTGAATTCAAAAGAAAAGATTCCCCAGCAGAGCAGCTTGCTTGATGCTTTCACTCTTAACAATTTCAGTTTATGAGCTGTGGCATTAGATGATCTGTACTCCTATCAGCATAACTGACTCCAGTGCTGTCCTTCACTTTAAGAGCATGAGCAGATCTGCACAACTTCAAATGAGCTAAAACTCGAGACGCGACCCCCCCGAGCATGTGCTCGAATCAGGCCAGTTTGATTCACCACTCAAGCTGTTATTTTTCTGGTCACAGGAGAAGTAGCAACAGGGATGGGGCCTTCTCCGTTTAGTCTCATGTATGTTTTAGTTGGGGGGGTACAGGGAGTGGTGCCAGTGCTGTAATGGGTTCAGCATGTGGACTTGTAGCTCCACCCATCAGACCCCCTCCTGGTGACTAAAAGCGAACAGGAACTGCATAATCAGCACTTCCTGGCTTCACGTGCCACATGACTTAGAAGAGCGGAAAATGTAAACAGGCGTATATTTTTGTAATAAAACTCCTCTCCTTTCACTTTAGATTGATGTTGAAATGTTTAGTGAAAAGGCACTATAGGAAATGATGGTGAAAGAACACACCCACACAGAAAAGAAGGAACATATGGGTTTTCCATTAATGGAGGAAAAAGTATTAAAACACTTTATCATTTCACATGATATTCTTTAAAATAACATTCCCACCACCAGTGTCTGCTGCTTTGTCTCCTGACCAAGCTTTCTCTCTGTTTCGTGCAGTTTTTATGCAGTATTATGAGGAGGATGAGGAGATTTCCTGCAATGTGAAATTCAAGAAAGTCTCCTGTCTGATCCCTTCAAATGATTTTCCCACAATGCTTGCAAGCCGGTATCAAACACATGAATCTCACATTTCTTCAAGGAAGGGAGATTTCACATTAAGCCTGTTATCTGCCATTCCTAAAGGCCTTATCTTCGCTGGGAGATTATAAGCTGACCATTCAGACATTGTTTATCATTGCTGGGCCTTTTGAAGAGGACACATCCTGCCTACTGACTCACTGAAAATATGGCTGTGAACATGCTGGTTTTTGCTGCTGTGGTTTAGACCAGTAGCATTTATCACTTGGGCTGCACTGGGTTTAGTTTGGGGTGGAAATTGAACTATTCCCTGTTTTGGACCTCTATGAACTTTTAATATTCCCTTCTTAGTTGGGAAATATAGTTTCAGGCCAGTTTGTAGAACCAGTTTTTCATCCGGCAAATACATACTGCAGCATTGATTTAACTTTAATTTAAAATAACAGTACAACAGCAGAGAGATCTCATTACATGTGGGGAATCTCATTAAATTACAAGGCAGCAAATGTTACAACAGCTATGGTCGGGACGTGTTTGAAGTGTGATCTGTTTCGAATGAACGCCAGTGTATTATTACCAAATAAAACTACAACTTTAATTTAGAGACCCTTCACCAAATTATATATGAAGTAATAAATCAAAGTTAATGACTGCTTATGTAAAGTTAGACTATGTAACTTTTGAAAGAAAGAATAACAAAGTCAAAGTTGGATATATAAGTAATATAACATTACATTTTTCTGTGATGCTTTAGCCATACTTGGTCTGGTCTGATCTATAGCTTATGGCAGCAAATGTCAGCAAATACTAGCAATCTTTTAAAAGAAACATCTCTGCAACTGACATTACAGAGTCCATTTTTCAGTCTTCATATCTCTTCTGTAGACCAATAATTGGCCTAGCACATTGATCTTAAAGTGATAATTACCAAACAGAAACGCCAAACTAAATAGCCAAAAGAAACACCAAATAGTTGTGATATCATTTAGAAAGAATGTCCACCAGAGAGCACAGACAAGTTGGTTATTTAAGCTGTAAAATGTCCCACTCATCATGCATTTTGGTCACATCACCAAAATGACAAAAAAAACCCCAGCAACAATTAAAGCTGGAGTGGTCAATTTACGAGAGTAGGCAAAAAGAAATCAACCAAAAAATCCCACCAGAACTGAGCTCTCTTCCTGCAGCTCTCCCTTCAGTGTGCTAAGCCCCTCCCACCAGACGAGCCAAGGCATTACACAGTAACCTGTATGAGTACTAGTCATTCATTTGAGCCAATTGTGATTGTGATTGTGAGTTTCATACTTTAAATGGTGGCTTTGGGTGCTGAAACTACAGTTCAGGTTTGGAAAATAAAAGGTTTTGGTCATGCTTTGACTCAGATTACTTAGAAATAATTATAATTTGGCAAAAGTAAGCAGTTAAGTTAAAAAAAAAACAACAACCTAATATCCATTGGCAATGCCATTTTTGTCCCTTCAAAGTGAACAATAACACGCTTTGATAAGAAAAAAATACCTGTTTCTGTCATGTTATTTATGCCTTGCCAAACAGATTTGGCTACATCCCGAATCCATATCAGTTAAAAAAACAAACATATCACATTCACTGCTTTCACGAGAACCCATTATTTTATAATGAATGGGTTACTGAAATTGACAGTCAAGTACAGACAAGTAATAACCAACTGTAGGAGCTACACTGCTGCAGTCACAAACCAGAAAGAAACAATTTGTTGAAACCTTGAGTTAACAGCCTCCTCTTACTGTATATTTCTAAGCAAAAGCAGCCTCTGGCAGACATACATTAAATCAGGAATGGCGTGCTGTGCGTCAACACTCCTGTTTATACACCAGCTTTAAAACATACCCTATTAGGCTTCTTAAATTCCCCATAATCACACTGTGACTAATGATGTGCCTCAGGGGGATGGGAGAGATAAAACTTTACAGAATGGGACAGAGAGAGAGACACTGAGAGTAAAGACTTGGCTAATTACTGGAGAGAGTAGAGCTGAAAAAAATGTGTTTACGGCTTCACTGCACAGTAGTTTGACCCGTGAGTTTCAGATCCATTGATAGAAAAGAGTCTGGTAGTGTTAAGAAGCTTGTAAAACAGCCCCCCTCTGTGCTCCCCTTATTCCAAAGAGCCAGTGATCAGCAGCAATGAGTTTTATCATTCCATACATGCTGTGGCTTTTGGCAGTGGGTGTAACAGTGGAGGTGAGGAGGGGGGGCAATTAAGTCTGCTGAATGGTTACCAACATTTTACTGCTCCTCTGAAAAATATAAAAAGTTAGCTCATAAAGGAACAACTGGTCAAACTGACAGATTTGGCCTACAGTGCCTGTATAGGCAAGGGGTGTAATTGGTGCAAATGTTGACTTATCATCAAAATGCCAGCTCCTGTTAGTGTTTCTGATGAAATATGCTTACAGTGTACTGTGCAATTACATGCAGCTTTTACGGCATGTTCACTTATAATAATGCATTACAGTAGATTTCTATTAGATTCAATTAGTTTATGCTGTCATTTTCTGCACACACTGAGAATTACCTTTGACATGTGGGAGTTGACTGAAACAACATCACATTTACAAGCTGATTTATGATCAGGAATGTCATGTTTTCCATTTAACTGCACCTTCATATAATACTTTTCATATGACATACAAATATATACCTTTCAAATGAATAATACATTTACAAAATACAAGGAACAAAACCCCTTAAAAACATTTTTTTTGGTAGGGAACGCTGCTTCTCGAATAGGAAACTGACTCAGCACTTTGGACAAATGCTATCCCCAAATAACTTATTACTTTGCAAATGTTATGAAATGTTTGCCTCCAAAGTCTTGCATTGCATAATCAATTGTTTGTTCTGCCTCCTCAGCTGAACCAGTAGACGTACTGAAGGCTCTAGACTTCCAGAGCTCTCCTGAAGGAGTACAGAAAACAACAGGCTTCTGCAGAGTCCGGAAAGGATCCCAACCCGACGTTGCTTACAGAGTGGGAAAACAGGCTCAGATCAGCGCTCCAACCAAACAGCTTTTCCCAGGTAACGTCACTCCTTAACATCCACAGATCACCAGCATTTACACTGAAGCTGAAGCAGGCAGAGTTGCCCATTTGTTTGCTCTGAACAGCAGAAAACGCCCCAAGTGTAGATACACGTAAACTGCACATAGCATTTACTAGCTCATCGGGGGTTGTTATGCTTTAAGGTTATATAAAGGTTCCAAAAGAGACTAAAGCTGTAATGTTGGTGCAGTATATTCTTGCTAATAAGACAGTCTGCAGCATGCTTTGTTGCCTCTATCACTTCCTGGAAGTGGATAACTTTAAATACACACTATTATCTGACATCTGAAGTATATTTGCAGATTCCTGAAATTAAAGGATGATAGAGATTTACAATGTCTACATATTTTGTGATGCGATGCCTTTGTTTTTGTACAAAACTCTGCAAAATCAGCTCATACACACAGACACTCAAACGGTCTCATTAAAAATGAGCTACCCAGTGTTTAAACGGGTCTAAATCTGCAGCCATGCTAACAGCTCTGAGAAGCTTTAAGTTAAATGCAAATGTTAGCATGCTAATATGCTCAGAATGTGTTTTAGTAGAAGACTTAAGCATGCTATTATTTGCTAATTAGAACTAAAATGAAAACAGAGGTACCAACTGAAGCTGTCATGAGTTTTTAATGAGTTTTAAATCAAAGTATTAGGAATGAGCTACCCAGTATTTAAGCAGGACTAAATCTGCAGCCATGCTAGCTGCTCTGGGAAGCTTTAAGCTTAATGCTAACATTAGCATGCTAATATGCTCCCAAGCAGGTCTCATGTTTACACTTAAGCATGCTATTATTTGATAATTAGAACTAAAATGAAAACAGAGGTACAAACTAAAGCTGTCATGAGTTTTTGAATGAGTTTTAAATCAAAGTATTGGACATTAATTTAAATTTGAGTGGTAGAGATAAGAATAAGGCGGTGGGACAACCAACCAATCAACAGATGAACATTTCCATCCCTCAAGCTTGAAATTTTATGCCTACTCAAACAAATAATTGTTTGGTTGAAACAGAAACAGATGCTTTTGTTTACTGTCTTGAACCACTTAATGGCAAAACAGAAACATCTTCAAGATATTTTGATTTCACAACAAAATGGCATGAATTGATGTAACTGTAATAAAACCCTTCACTACAAACACCTGTCTCCTAAAATGCAGGGCAGACGTTCGGCTATTATTTTCCCAAAGATGCATTGAATGGGTTGGTGGTTCAGTGGAGCCCATAGGGGATGAGTGTCACTGAGCGCATGCTGTATGAAATGTCATGTAAACATATGATTCAAGTAAGAAGAGCAACACCAGATTTTCGTTCTTTGGTATTTTTGGGGAAACCCACAATTTATTACAGCAAATCAGTGAGAGGAATATGTCTTTTGATGTTTTGTGGACTGATCTTGTCAATAAAGTATCCGTCCTCGAGTTTGATTGCTGGCAGACTGCAGTATTTTGTGTTTGGCTGATGAAGTGAAATCTAGCAGAGATTTTATATTGAGTGTGCATTGCCTGACCCAAAGTCTGCTGCCCGGCTGTTCGAGAGAAATAAAGCCATATTTATTTTATTAGGAGTCCACTCAGAGAAACAAAAAGACCATTTGACTGTGTAACATTTGGTTTGCTACTTTCTTACACTCATTGCTACTCATAAGCTAACCCGAAGATTGAATAATGACCTGCAGGGAACAGGACCTGATGGCTGAAGAAAACCAATGAGCTATTGAAAGATGATAATTTGCTTTTTGGCAATTTCCAATCATACCAGTTCCTTTTTTATCCAGCTGGAATCTCACATATGCTGCATTTAAGCACTAATACAATGCACTGTAATATAACAATAAAGTTCACATCCATTGGAGGCCTATTATGTTTTTATTACTAGGGCAAAGTGTATAAAGAGCCCCCAATTGCTTACTTACTTAAAACCAACTTGGCAAGAAAACATGTAGAAACTTATTAGCTAAGGGCTGTTGAATACATTTTCCCAGCCTGTGCAGTTTTTTCAGCCTGGCTTGGTGTCAAAGAATAAAAAAAGTAGTGTGAGGTACAGCATTAGAGCTATATTTCTGTGAGTTTTGGCGTAAACTACCAGCACACCTTACACTTTCTGTAATGGAAATTTGGAGATTCTAATGAAGCTTGAGAGCTGAGCTGTTGGAGGTGCCAAGTGTCCAAATGTCCTCAGGCAGAATGACAGGACTTTTATTTGATCGGGATTAGTTATTTTGCCATTGAACCCAGCTATTATGGTTTTTAAAAAATATGACATTTGTTTGAGTATTTACTGCCCCAGTAAAATTATTGTGGCTACATCACCAGTGTTGAGTCCTTTCAGGGGATGCCAAGCTCTCTTTCAGCTTCCTTAATAAACACAGCTCCAGGTCCAGTTGTCTAGACATTGGGGTTAAAGGAGGAGAGACTTAATAAACATTTCTTTATTCAGTTCAGTCATTTAGTCAATACAATTGCCCTTGTAATGACGTCAGTAGAAGATTAGGGTTGGGTAAGGTCCTCTTACTTTTGCTTAGACTTTTTATATGTATTGGATATTCATTTCAGCCCATCCTCACCAACTCAGCCTGTGTTTTATTGGGCTGCTTTTCCTCCCTTTTAGTGATGCATGGGTCATGGTTCTTTAAAAAAAAATGGCAAGTTAACAAACAAGCAATAGTAATTATGATTCCTAATTTGGAAAAATATCGAATCGTTTTGACACATTGGATGAAATTGTCATTTTTTGCATCATCATTCTCATTTTCACTGAAAAAAATGATCATGGTGTGAGTTGTTTTATGTGGATCTGTACTAAACAAAGGTATGCAGGGACATTTCTAGGATTTTAGGACATTTAGGGTTTAGTCCGGACATCCGTTGAGGGAGTCTGGGACATCTTTTTTTGATGAAAAAGCTGTTTCTATGCAGCCTGGGACCTTATTAACATTCAAAGTACAAAAAAATTCTAATTTTTAATCTACTTATCTCATTTTGGATTCGAAAATGGTCTGCAGGCCACCCAGCACCCCACCATGGGCCTGATTTGGGGCCCTGGTAGCAAGTTGAGTGTCACTGCTATAGAAGACAGAGTGAATCAACTCTGAATTTGATCTATAGCTTCATATTTGCTGTGCACTGTCAAATTATGGCATTAATCTTCTCGTCTAATCTCAGCACAAACATGCATTTACCCTGAACTGGAAGGTAGGCAAGAAACTTTCCCTCAGAAATGTTCAGACCCACAAGAGATATTTAATCAAATTTAATTAAAAGAGCTGTGGTTGTACTGGGAAGTTGCCATTCATGAAATAGTTTGAATTTCAGACATAGAAATGCTTTAAAAACCTTTGACAAAAATGTGCATTTGCTGAGAATTTGTTTCTACATATCCGTTGGTCTTTACTAACATGCGAGTCAACATGCCTGCTGCTTGTTCACCCTTCAGGAGGAGTTTTCCCAGAAGATTTCTCCATCCTGTTTACCATCAAGCCCAAGGCTGGCCTCCAGTCCTTCCTGCTGTCCGTGTACAACCAGCAAGGCATCCAGCAGCTCGGCGTGGAGGTGGGCCGTGCCCCCGTCTTCCTGTATGAGGACCAGCATGGCAAGCCCGCCCCAGAGGAGTACCCCCTGTTCCGCTCCATCAACCTTGCTGACGGCAAGTAAGTGACTGGCTGCTTCTCAAGAGGGCTTGAACATGTAGGGTCGGATGTGGGTGGTGGATTTTTACGTCCCCTGGATTTTTGCCTGGCTGGGTCTCATTTTCAGAGTTGAATGTGAAATATCAAGTTTGTTGTGAAGCTTGTGTGAGAGCGAAGCAGCACGTTGTGTCTGAATTTATAGGTTGCATTTTATGCTAAACAAAACCAATCTGCTTAACATATTTTCTCAAGCACTCAGAACACAGTTAATTCGTCTAGTCTGCTAAACAGCTCTGAGGATTTATTATCATCTTATGTTTGTTCAGTCATTAATGCCATATGGAACAAGTCAGACAGTAATGGCAAATAAATTGCTGGCGGCAATTTGAAGACAGGCTTTTGTTTTCCAGATTATTAACAGCAGTCGTGTACTGATATGCAGTAATGGGCAGGATCTTCATAAACTGCATAGCTGCCCAATGATGCTGATACAAAGCACTGTTAAAAAGCTGCCATCAATCAATTGCACAAATGTTAACAGAAGTGATTCCATGCGTGACTGTTTGTCTGCAATACATTATATCATGAAGAAAAAGTACAGCACAATTAGATTACATTAATTTTGAGTTTTGCTATATGATATATGTACCATGCAGTAGTGTGCAGTTAAGTCCAAATTTATACAAAGCTGCCTCTGTATTTATGAAAAACCCATGCAAAAGCAGTAATAATCAGATATTGGTAAGACTTTTGAAAACTCACTAGTTTTTCTCAGACTTTTCCTGATTGTTTCTGACATACTGTATATTTTTTCCTCATACTCAACAACATTCAGAGGCATAGGCTGGCATGTTGGAAAGTACACTGACTTGCTTTCATGGCTAAAGTTAAATGGGAAAGTCAATGCCACTTATGTGTCTGTATGATAAATATAAAGCTACAGTAGGCAATAAGCCTGCATAGCAGAGGGAAAACGCTAATGTGGCTTTTTCTTGAGTTTATAGAGTGCTGCAGAAATGACTTTTTGTTTCTGAAAAGACTCTGTGGCAAACAAAAATGCATAATATTTATATATTTTGTTCTACAAGATAATCAGATTTTTTAAACATAAACACGATCGCCAGAATTAAAAAAGCAAAGGTTGGGCTGCAAACAAACTACAGACACATGACACATGACACAGTATGCTGTTGATTATGTCTAACATCTAAGACAAGGGTGGAGTATTAACTGACATATTTAGATGTGTCAGTAGAAGAAAATGTGAAAAACTGACTTAAGCTTGTGTTTACCACACTTTATTTAAAAGAATTATATAACTTGCAGCACTCTATTACTCTGTAACTGAATGTTAGAACTATTGGTAGACAAATTTTGTTTGCTTTTTTTCATCTTTTTCTTCATTCTTAGTGTCAGACCATATCAGGCTTATCAGCTGCTGGCTGTAGTTGTACTTTAGTTTTTTTAATTCTCAGAAGGAAAGCTTTCCTAAAACATTGCACTATTCCTTTAAATACATTTGGCAATATCAGTGAAAGGATAGGAAGCGTCAGAGCATCCTGGTTGTGTTTCTGACCTGCTGCTTTGCTCCCCTGCTGCACAGATGGCATCGTGTAGCTATCAGCGTGGAGAAGAAGACCGTCACCATCATCGTGGACTGCAAGAAGCAGGTGACCAGGCCGCTCGCTAGAAGCGACCAGGCCGTCATCAACACAGAAGGCATTACTGTCTTTGGAACCAGAATCCTGGATGAGGAAGTCTTTGAGGTAAGGCAGCCATATTGAGTCCCTTTTTCCAGGCTGAAATTCGCAGAATAACACAAAAAACTGACATATTGAGGTAGCAGTAGACCAACAGCTCCTGTGTTCTGTGAGAAGAAAATCAGTGTTTTTGTCAAAAGAGTCTGGTGGCATTGAAGATAGGTTCTGCTTGGGATCGGGAAGCAAAACATACTTTAGCCACCCCCAAAACAATCTGTATCAGTTTGAGTGTTCACTATATTTAGAATATTTTTTCCACTATACTTTGCCATCAGACAGCCCTTTCTGTTGGGAACCTGAATCTGTTATTTAAGCTTATTTCAAAGCCACCAGACTCCATTGACAAAAACAGCAATTTACTGTGCAGAACATAAGAGTTATTGGTCTAACATTGGCTATGATTTCCAAACTCAGCACAGCTAAAGTTGACTCAGCTAAAGCCAGAAGGCGCGGCTTACTGTGGTAACCTACGTCACTGCTCTTTACTAAGACACAATACTATTCACCTCTGACACTCAAATCTGTGGCGAGAGTCTGTTTCAAGAAGTTTCCATCATCTCGACAGGGGTGTCTTTCACAAATAAAGCAGACATTCACCACTAATTTGAAGTGATTATGCTTTGAGGCAGTATGGAAAGCTTACCTAGATGCCAGCGATTTTCTCCACTCAGTATGGATTTAATCGAAAGCATATTGTGAATCTCACTCTAAATGAATCTCATTTACCATTGTGAAACGGGACAATTTTAGTGTCTAATACTTTAAGTCCAAACGCTTTAAGGCCAGACATTTTTATTTGTCTTTCATTAACTTGTGCATACAGTGAATGGTGAATTTTATTGGCCAGAACAACAATATTGGCTTTGTATTCTTGGCAAGAGCCATGGGCAATGTGTGTGGAAAGGCTAGTTGTGCAGTGTGTTGTTCAGACTGCCTTTTTTCTCTCAATGCTGGTTTGGATTTGTCTGAATAGTTGACTTATTAAAAGAAAGAATGAGGGCTAATAGAACTCAGTTTCTCATATTTGACAGTGATATTTGAGATGCGTGCTTTTTGCTACTATTTGTGAGATGATTGTGGTGGAGATGAAGGTCCAGGTTTAGCACAGGTAGCTGCGAGCTGAGTGGAAAGTTTGAGCTGAATGCTAGCTGCGAAGACAATAGCCTCTCTTTGATGTCCGCATGTGGAATGCTTGCTAAGTAGAACAGCCTGCAAAGTGTTTGCCTCCAGGTCAGAGATGACTTTCCACAGACGCGCCACTTAAAAAATGGGATCCCGCCCTTCTTCAGTGATAGGTTTTTGGCAGGAAGATCACATTGCTTGATATAGAGCTTAAACTTATAGACAAGCCACGATAAGAAAAGTCAGTACAACTTACAGCAATATTCTTGTTCATTTAAAAAAGGCCCAACTATAGTAAATTAGTTTTAGCATTACCATCAGTCAAGAATGTAAGAGTGAAAGCCACAGTGATTAGAGCTGGGATTGTAATTAAGGTAATTGAGAGTTAAGTGGAGAGGATAAACGTAGCGTCGCATTTTCACCAAGCCCTTTTCTATTTTTAATGCTGCTTTAATACCAGCCATTTGGCTTTTGTGACTGCTCTTTGTTTGAACATATATTACTCCAAATGGAGTTGAATTACAGAGTAATTTGTTTTGTTCACTTTGGTAAAAACCTGGAGAAGAGAAAATGATCCCTTTTTTTTTTTGTTCCAAGAGTTGAGGTTTGTTGCATGTTCCAAGGTGGTTTTAATCAGTGTATCACACAATAGAAATGTTGTGGTGGCCCAGCTAGAAATGCAGCCATATCTTAAACTGTAATTATTTCCACTTCGAGCTTGATAACCTCTAGATTTGTTGATTGCAAACTGGCTACTTGTAGACACGTGACATGGTATCTTTAAAGGCCACAAGGGTCTTGGCTAAACAATATATATTCCTATAGATAAAAGCAAATTTGTAAAGTAAGCCATGTGTTCTGAGTTGCTTATGGGATTACACCTTGGCATTTATTCTACAGCTGTTATAGGTATACAGCGACAGTCAGTGTGCCTTGGAGACTATGGAAACTTTGCTGGCTGCAATATCTACTTTAGATAAACACAATGTGAATATTTAAAACATATCCGCAGTCTGTTTATTAAGTCCAGTTCTTCAAAGGTCTCATTTATATAAAATGTGTTTATGTTTTAGAGATACACACTAAATTATAGCTTGAATCCAAAATGTTAAATTTATTGTAATGCTTAGAATCCACATCCAGCGTCATTGTTTCAGTGTTTGGCTGATCTAATGAGCAGTTTGGATGATGTCCTATAAAGTTTTTTCCTATGAAGTAGTATAAAAGCCACATTGGTCCCTGTAGGTTGGGTGAGAAAGTGGTGGATGTAATGAACAGGGACACCAGTGGTTGTGTCCCATCGGAAATGAACAGGTATTTTCCCAACCAAGTAGTTTTGGTGCTTTGACCTAACCAAATACTTCAGTTTGACTATGTTAAAAATGCGTTTGTCGTGACATATTTTCTAGGACATCATGTGAATGGTGCTGCAAACGTTTTTCTTAAGAAATCATGCAAACCTGTTCATGACAATATGTTGTATTTTTATAAACAGGAGACAATATTTTAAAGAGCTCACCGTCTTTATGCTTAGTTAGACTAAACAAATCCTGACTCCACCACATGAGAGTGGTTTCCATCTTCTGATCTAATTCTCAGTAAAAAATTGTGATAAACCAATTTCTATTTCTTGTACGATCAAATTTGGCATTGTTATTTTTTATTCCGAAGATGATGGGTCCCAATAATTTAGCTGAAGTTTACTTTGACCAAATACCCTAACCATGATAATGTTTTTTTTTTATTTCAATTACAATCATCTCTGTAGATAAACACCTAAATCGAAGCCTGAACCTATACCTTCATAAATGGATCCAACAAAAGGTAGAACTGCAGCTCGTCTTCCATCTCTTTATTTGAAGGATTATAGATTTACAGCTCTGAGAAAATAGATTAAGAAATTGAGGCCGTTAAGCAAACCAAGCCTGAGCTTCTCCACTTTAGAGCCATTCCGCAGTTTAATTACTGAGGTTGGCTGCGAGCTTTTCTTATTAAAACTGCTTTGAGCTGTGAGCACATGGCTACCTTACTGCCGTAGATTGCATAAGCAGGTGTCAAAGTTGGAAGCACAGGGGAGAGTGAAGGCTTGGGGAAAATATGATCAGTGTGTGCTTAGTCTTGGCTCAAATTGCACAGCTGTTTAAAAGATATGCTCACTGACCAGGCCTCCAAATGCCTTTTTCCCCCTTTCCGCTGCTTTTTCTTCTTTTAAATAAAAGCCACACATCAGTTGAATCATCTCTCATTTTTATGCAAATCCATCCTGCAGACTTTAAAGGGTAGGGTGGGACTCTTTGTTTGTGCCGTGTGTGTTTACGTGCGCGCTGTCATGCATGCAAAAGAATATGTGTGTGTGTCTGTGAGGAGGCGAAGATAGTTTGTTTATGTGTCTGTCATTACTGCATAGTACATCGTTCCAAAATGCTGTCCCTCAAGCAGGACAGTCTTTGGCAGAGGAATCTAACAAGGCTCTGATGGGCTCTAAGCCTTAAAGTGAATCATTGTTTATGGTTGAGTTGGCAGGAAGAGAAACGGTCTGACTGTTTCTCATCTGCCTCAGTCACTTTTCAGCCTCCAGCACTCGTCACAAAATGTTTTGGTTAGGGTTGTGTAATAGGAATATAGTAATTATTTCATATTTGTATGAGTGTTGCTGTTGCTGAAAAGGTCATTTGTCACTGATATTTTCAAGATGTATTTATATGAAGAAACAGAAGACTATTAAGTATCTTTGTCAAAGCGTGCCGGTATCTGACCTCCTTGTCCCCTGTGCTGTAACCTTCGCTGACTGGTCCCTGCACCGCCAGGAAGTAATGGACCCAAGGTGCTTCTTAAAAACTTTTGTGATGGAAAGGAGCAGAGCGAGGAAAAAGAGAGAAGTGAAGAAAGGGCAGGCAGACAAGCAAGCAGATGGTTCAAACAGTTCAACTGTTTTGTGAGCTACTGGCAGACGAAATGTTTTAATATTCGAAGGGTGCAAGACATTTGTATGCCTCCAGTGCTTGAAAAGAAACTTTATCCTTGCGCTGACCACAAGGGCTGCATTTGATAAAACACTGGGAGGAATCAGGGGACTATTACACATTTTTCCTCTTCTCTGCTTCTTGGATTAATTGTTGTCCTTGTACAGTTTTGAAATTCCATCTGCGTATTTGTTCTTTCAAGATGTGCTCCCCTCCCAGAGTTTGGAAAAGCATGCTTTTTTTAAGATGATAAAATAAAGAAAATACAGAAGTAAGTTATGGCTACAAAAGATACTGCAAGTTTGCACGATATGCTTTTTAAAAGCAGAGACGTCTGCAAAAGACTGCAGCTGTATTGTTCATGGCCTCTGAGCTGGCCACATCTGGCTGATGATGGTTCAGTATGACAGGCAGGCTACAGTGACACTCGTAAAGGTTTTGTTCTTTGATAAAGAAAAAAAAAAAGAAGTCGTTCCAGGAAAAGGGTTTTACAGCAAGTTCTGTGGAGTATCACTGGTTTGGTCCGTTTCTGGAAAAGCAAGATGTAAATTCACACCTGTAATGTTAAATCTCAATAAAAAGAGCTGTCCTTTGATGATTCATTCATGTTGAGAGCCTGTACGGTTACACCTTTAAGCCTGCATAATTTCCTGATTCTGTCTCTTAAGCTGTGGAAAGTCTGTAAAGTGAAAATTGATCACACGAACGTATAATTTGTGATCACGGCACCCTTTTTTCCCAAACTCTCCCTGTGTGCATTTCCATTTTACTGGGTCAGGCTGCAGATGCTTTGGGCTTATTTCCAAATGTGTGTTCCAGGTGCATTAATATACTCCAGCTGTTCCCTGCAGGCAAAGTGACCTGCTGCACCTGGCTGCAGACAACAACCTTTCAACCACCTAATTACATACTTACATGTTGTTCTGTAGGCATTAGTAGAAACCAGGTAGCACTGTTGAATAGTGTAGGGCTGCAATGTGGGATTATTTCTGTTATCTGTAAATAGCAGTAGGTTTGCCTTTAAAATGTAAAAAAAATAGTCATAGTATTTTTCCTGGAGGCTAAGATGATAAGACTTAAATATATTCAATTTACAATCATATAAAAGACTGAAAAGGATAACACTCTAGGCTGTTTTCATTCATAGGTATACCTATGAAAGCAATGCACAATAATTGATATATAAAGAGTGACAACGTCCGTGTAGGGAGATTGTTGGGATGGATGAATATGTAAAAATACACAAGACTTTGACACAGTTAACTTCTATAACTTAGAATTTTAAGTTGTACGTATGTAACAGTGTCATAAAGTAACAAACAGTAGTGCTTATTTTAATTCACACAATGATCTTTTTTCAAAACTTAACCAAGTATTTTGTTGTCTAAACATAACCAATTTGTTCTCTGTATTATCATTATTTATAATATGCGACAACGACATGTTAAACTTGCATATTACTTTTTTGTGGTTGATTTATCAGTTGGTATTTGGCCACATCCAAGTGTAATTTATTCTATTCACAGATTGTCCTGATTTTAATGTGTTCACTTTAGGTACAAGCACAGATATTGGAATTTGTTCAGGGAACTGCAAATATGTCCCCATAATCTGTAACAAATGCCAAACGCTTGCTGCATTTTTTAAGCCTCTCAGGCAGTGCCTCATCACAGGATTTTGTACTGCAAATCCACAAAACCAGCCTGAAGATAAAGAAAATCTGAAAGAATTGCCTGAGAGTCTATGGAACAAAGCTGTACAGTTATATGTATAGAGCAAAATGTCTTCAGACCTTGAAGTTGGTATCCCTCCAGAAATCTAATGTTGATAAAGTTGCTCAATCAAGTATGCTGTGGAGTTAAACACAGACTGCATCTTTGTTTATGCCTTCAAATTAGTCCAACAAATGCAAGATGGGAAAACCCCCGTGCCTCCTGTCATCTCTGATCCGGCGCCAGCGGGAGGCTATGTGCATCTGCATCTCCTCAAAGTTGCGTCTTGATTTTTTTTTAGGTCAGTCATGTGCTTTATGCTCATGGATGAGGTAATGTGGGCTCATAATCAGACGTCAACTGCACACTTGATCACAATCCCCTCCACACCTCTATCGTTCTGAGTGGCATTCAGAAGCTCGTAACTGACGTCCTATTAAGAATACAATGCCAAGGACAGATTTCATAGTCTGCTGAGGATTGTAATACAGCCCACTATTCGGCAATCATCCATCTGCCAGTTATTTTCCTTAAATGACTTCTGTTACTAGTGGGTGTGGGCTGTGTGTTGAGAAGGATACTCTTCACAGCCAAGGTCACCTAGCCCAGGGAGAATCCGGTGGTGTCTGCTTGCTGTTTTGCATTTCTTAGCTTAAAATCAGATGTGAAGTGTGTATATTTGAGGAAAAACCAGTGGTGTTTCTACTCCTAATGCAAGAAAACTGCCCATGGGTGGAATGTAGATGGAAGGAGGGATTCAGTGATGATTCAAGTCTCTTGTCTTTGATCAGTCAGTCCCGTCCTTTGTCCTTTTATGTACTTTTTCCCGTTGAATGGTTGTTGTTACAGTGAGCGATGAAGGCTAACATGTGTCGAGGGGCGTTGTATTTACACACACACATGCACATTGTACGCAGACCCATTAATAGATCGACTGTAGTGTAGCCTAGACTGATGATTTATCCCGTTGTGTCCGTGCCAGCTCTGAGCAGAGCCAGGGCATTGCTGTAGATCATTCCTGGAATTCTGAGGAGGAACCTCAGCAGATGCCAGAGAGATGTGCAAGACCATCTAGACAGTAGAATCAACAAAAGCACCAAATGCAGACGAAGAAGACACAGTGGGTAAAGGGAGAGAGGGGGGGCGGTGAGGGAGATGCCGATCGGGGAGTATGGGAGTGATGGAATAGCTGACTGGCTTTAAAAAATGGGCCAAGTGTGTGTGGTCTCTTGAAAAGCCCTGTGTGACGTTTTTGGATTTTTACCACATATTTGTTGTTGTAGTAAGACATTCTTGCGATGTACCTTTATTTTCTGACTAAATATACATATCAACAAAGCTAAAAGTGAAGTGAATGAAAATAAAAAGGCACACAGGAAGAAGAGGAGGAGGCAGACAGAGATCCTGCCAAACGCAATGTGTCTATGTTTTAAACTGTCTTCTTTGTTTCTGGCTCTGACTTTGGATCCATATGTGTTAAATTATAACAAGGACAGTATGTAGTGGCTGAATCAGTGTCATTATTTTAAGACCTTCTGCTTCTCATTGTATTTAAGTTGTAGTAGGAGGTTCACAAGGTGCAGGGTGAACTCTTGAGAGCAGGGTATGTTCCCTCTTTTTTTCACTAAGCGTAGGTTCAATAAGCACAGATTCTCTTTTTCTGAAAACGCCCTGATCCACACTCAGTTACACACATTCACACCTGGAATCTGCCCAGTACAACCGCAGCTGGATCTGTTGGACACACTTGGGCATTAAATGCCTTGCTCGAGGGAGGGGTTAGTGCTGTTTGCACTCTCCCCACCCAGATTTATTCTGCAGTGTAGGGATCAAACTGACGACCTTTTGCTTCAGGCCACTGCTGCCCACTGTTATTTCAATTAGGGGTGTGTGGACGTGAAGGAGGAGTGGAAGAGAAACCACTTAAATTCAATGTATGGTACATCTCTCTGGATAGCTTCCCAGCTACAAACCTGACACAGACAAACGCTGAAATCTTCAGATCATTCAGAGTTTTACTGTTGAGTGTGTTATGGTCGTCCATGGCGCCATTATCAACTGGTGGCCCGTGGGCCCAATATGGCACACCAAAGCTTTCTATTTGGCCCTCAGAATATTAATGAATTCATAAAATGTTGTAATGCAAATCACAATCCTCTTCGTTCCACTGCGCTCTGACGTTAGTTATGGTGGTTACTGGGTGTAACCCGAGTTCTATGAATATGAGAACTGCAACTAGTGAAAAGAGTGTGAGATGGTGCCTGGATGCAGGCGAGGGATTTGACCAGATTAGTTTATAAAAATGTAGCGCTGTAGTTTTTTAAAAACTGCTTAAAACCGAATAACATTATCTGCCAAACAGGAAATTGAACTTTGCTGTAGGTCTACAAGCTTTTTCTAGTTAACTAAATATCTAATAATTCTTCATGGATTTCCCATGTTTTAGGAGAAAGCTATTATATGATAAGCTATTTAAGCAAATTTCTTTCTTTGTCGCCACAGTGACTGCTTTGAACAATTCTGTCCTTTGAACATAGAGATATTTTCCACCACGATACCTTCCAGAGACGGTTGATGGTAAAGGAATCAGCACAGTGATTATACTGACATATGTAAAATATATCATGTGTCTTTTTTTTTTATCAGAATGTGGATCTGCAAGTGCGTGATAACCAATTATAGCTGATTATAGCATTAATGGCACAACAGATGATAACTGTAGGCAGACTGAAGCTTCCTTTAGCAAACCCGTCAGTCCAAATGTGAAATAGATCTTCTGCTTTTTGTTTGGATTGTTCAATACCCCGTTGAAAATGACTGGTCACGTATGATGGGAGCATGGGGCGGTGAATATCTAATGTGTTCCAGAGGTCTAAGTTTGTACAGATGTTGCCTCCTGTAATTTAATGCAATCTGCATGTATGTGCTTCCTCTTTAGGGGCCACCCTGATCGCGGCCTTCTTTCACCTTTGGTTTCATTCCCTATTTATTTGTTGTTACTTACTCCAGGTGGATTCTTCAAAAGCTGTGGTGCCCATATGCTTGATGGGTATAGATAACATTCTCCACATTAGTGGCATTGCATTGGTTTAGAAATTCCTTAGGAGACAATCATGGGGAAAAAAAGCCTTTGGCTGACGGAAAGGTTGTGAGCACGGATCTAATTTCCTTTTCCAAAAGCTCATGAAAAACAGACGGCCTCAGATAAGTACAGACCTTGGTTATTTATCTGCTGTGTAAGGGGACTTGCCGTCCCTAATGACTGAGTGGGGGGACTATACAATAGTTCTTTTTTAAAAGCTTACAGACTCCCCTAAAGCCTTGATTTATTCCATAAAGTTATATGTAATTAATAGTCAAGAGACTACTGCCTCTGGTACTGCACAGCATCTGCCTTGTTGTTTTATTGTCACGTTTTATTATCACCACATTGGTGCAGAACTGAGGCAATTAAGCAAGAAGGAAAAGGTGTATGCTGCTTCAAGGTTCACATTTGGTTTCTATTGGTAATCATGAAAGAAAAAAGAAACACAGGACACATGAGCGATGACTTATTTTGGGTGTCAGAGAAAGTCACGTTCATTTCCTGCAATTATAGTGCAGCTGATTGGCAGTTGGAGCACTTCCAAGACTTGGATGGCATGAAATCCAAGCTGAATTTCAAGTACAAAAGCTGAACAACTGTGTCAGAAAATACCTATATCTTTGATTGAAATGCTAAAAGTTAAGCCCTTTATGTAGAAGTGTACGTAGACTGGTAAACTACAATATCCAAGAAGCATTTCCAATGAGATCAAAGAGTTTATGATCCAGTTATGCTAAAGAGGAGCCTTTTTTGAAAGCCTTTTACTGCATTCAGCAGTTTAAATCAATTCACTCTTTCACTCTGGATCAATGTTTGAGTTCTGACCTCAATGACAAAGTCATTCTGTGTTGGTTTCAGCTCTTATCCGTGCCTCTGACTGGCGTCTCCTCAACAGCAACACTGCCTAAGGCTCCTCCATATTGTAGCATTTGGAGCCATTAGCCAAACCACACTGGAAACTAAGCTGAAATAAATAAAATTGATGGCCATAACATAAACCTATAGTTGTTTTATGTGAGAGACACTGAGGATAAAAGAAAACTCTGACATGGGAATTTACAGTGGAGGAAAGACTGTGAAATTTGTTGACACGGTGTCTGCTGACATGCTGATTTTCTTCTTCTTCTTCTCCTCCAGGGTGACATCCAGCAGCTGCTGATAGTGGCAGACCCCAGAGCAGCCTATGACTACTGTGAACACTACAGCCCTGACTGTGAAACCCCCAACCACCACGACACCCCCCAGGCTCAGGAACCTGAGGAAGAGGTCAGTATCTGGAAGGGGGGGATGGCGGCAGGCTGGGAGCGAAATGCATTTAGGAGTCGGATTGGGTTGGAGGAGGAGTTGTCCAGAGGGAGAAAAGGAAGGAGGTGTAGTTGTAGTGAGGAAGGGAAGGAGGGAAACGGGGAGGGAGAAAATATGGGAGCTGGAGTTTGAGATTTAGTGAGGATGATAGCAGGAATTTGGAAAGAAGCCTTTAAACTTGGGTGTTGTTGGTAAAAGTTAGAAAGCAAAAGGGAATAAATTAGGAGGCTTGGATGGATGAAATGAAGTCGATCAGTTTGAAAGAAGGGGTGACTTAAAGTTGAACTAAAGATTTAATTCTCACTTTTTGTGTGAGGAAACAAAAGCTATAATGATTCTAGTGATAATGACAAGTGTTGAGCATATTTTCCATTTGTCAAAAAAAATGTCTTTGGGCTTTATTTATGGAAGCAAACTCTAAGCTTTAAACCTAAATCAATGTCATAGCCCAGTACGGCTTCCAAACACTCATACAAGATATTCTCCCCACTACACAATTTGTGTTATGTATCGTTAGCAATTTCCGACATCTATCCATTTATTACATTGAACATTTGGAGGATCTGTGGTGCAGTTAAGATGGTATTTTACCAGAATGTGAAGGCTATCAAGCTAGGCTATAACTCCCAGTCAGAAAGTAGAAGCTGGGCCAAACGCCACCCAAGCTCCACCTCTTTGCCAATCTTTGGATAAGCCTGGAGTTAGGGGGAGTCTAATCTGACCCTCCGAATGTAGACTGTTGGAATGAAAACAAACACCCCATATCAACCTTTCCTTCTTTTTACTGAGAATTAATTTAAATGTCAGTTTGACTTTAAAAAAGGTGATTAAGGGGAAAAATAAAAGTACAAATGTGATGCTTAAAGCCACAGAGGAAAGAATTCAGATTGGGTAGTTTGAGTTCTTTAAGATGCACCAGTTAATTTTTCCTTAAACACTTCAGTAACATAAACAATGGTCTGTGACTAATAGTAGAAAGCATTTGCCATGGTTAAATCCAGTGCATTTTCAGTCTGCCAGAAAAGCAACAAAAAGCACCAAGAATTCTCTGCAAATTATGTGATCTCAAAATATTTTTTACAAACATTCCTCCAGGCCAAAGTACTTTGACAGAGACAGACTTTGTGTGTTTCTGTGACAACACCAATGTCTCTTTCTTTCGCCTGTGTTTTACTGGTGGAAACATGCTGACATATCAAAATACTTTGTTGATTTTGAGCTCATTTTCTGTAATTCAAATTTTATTGCCACTGGCTCCAAAACATAACTTGTAGCCTCTTCAGCCAAACATCTTAATTGAAATACA
>CAFUXE010000409.1:685760-754155 GCA_903364295.1 Serranus cabrilla
TTTTCCTTCAGTATTTCACTAAATAACTGATGAGCTCACACTGGAAACTTTTCCCTTTTCCCTGCCACGAAGTCTGAGCCCACTTTGGAGTGGCCCCGTGATTTATATCACTAACGAGTTCTCCAGGCTCTGCCCAGACTCCCAGGGAAATTTAAGCTTTTCCTTCCCCAGCTAGACTTCCAGTACCTGGAAAAGTAGACTTTAGATCCCTGGTTCATGAAAAAAAATCAGGAGCCGGCTCTCTATTCGAAAATATTGGCTGTACAGTGGGTACCGTGTCCTGGAAAATATTGCTTCATCATCAAGATGCTCTTCAGCGCCAAGACAAGAAGCTTGTCAATTCTAAATAGACAGCAGGGAGCAGTTTGGTTTCAAGAACATTGTAAATCTGGTTTATTCATTGTTGGTTTCTGTGCAGTTATAACAGGAATGTTTTTCCTACATTCCAACTCCAAAGAATTGATTTCCTCCTGCACAGCTAAAAGATATTTCATCAGGAGGACAAATCACTGCTGCTGATGTTCAAATCTCACAGCTCACCAGCTTTTTTAAACTGTAAAAGTGTTTATGTACGGAGCATGGCTTTGACCTTAGCCTCTGAAGATGCTCCTTGACCTGCCTTTTCAGTCATCAGCCACATGTCTGCAGCTGGGTTAAAAGAGGAAGAGGGAGTGATGCAGAAGGAGGAAGGGGGAGCTTTTTTTATGAGCACACTTCAGTATTTACGCCTTTCATCCAAGCTTGTGGTGAAGGCCTTCAGCTCAGCCAAGCACTTCAACACCATAAATCTTTATAAATCCTTCCTTCGCTCTCTATCTTTCTTTATATTTCTCCCTGACCCTCTCCTTCTCTCCTCTCAGTCAGTCTAGTTGGTCTGGCCAAGGCTTCTCTCTTGAGTGACCTCTCTCTCACTCTCTGGGCCACTGAACGGAGGCAGGCCAACATTGCAGCAGGCCGTGGATCTTGTATTATTTTTATGAGCTCAGCAGCCGTCCAGGGACTAATATTTATCCCTGCGCTGATAGAGCGACGCATATCAGGGGCTGGTCTGTTAACTTAATCTACCTCGCATTTTTTTTCAAAGTGTAAGTAGAACTAAGAGAAGAGGAATCTTTTTGACATTGGGCTAAAGTGAATAAATTGCATAATATTGATTGTAAGCAGTAGGCCAAGAAACAGCCATCAACACTGGAGATTTAAGGGATAGTTTGACATTTTAGGAATACGCTTATGCGCTTTCTTGCCAAGAGTTAGATGAGAAGGTTGATATAAATCTCATATGAAGCTGCAGCCAGGAGAGGATTAGCCTAGCTTAGCATAACTGGAAGTAGATGGAAAATGCTAGCTCTTTTGACATTGTGAACATTTTACTTTATTTACAGATTAAACAAACTATATATTAAGTGTTAATTAAGTAGTGTTAGTGTTTTTCTCATCTAAAGCGCTAATTGCATGGGACTACTATTCCCTGGGGACCTATAGTCATTCAATATAAATGTGCGGGTTATCTGTGATCTTAAGCATGTGCAAATTTGCCATGTTTGTCATATTGCAGATGTTTTTTTTTCTGGCTAAAATTCAATGTTTTAACCAACCTGGCAAGACTGCAGTAACTAGAATCCTTGTGGACATATTGCGTCCGATGGTTTCTAGCTGGTCTCAGACTGAACATAATTTTCCATACCACACTTCATATTAAATGATAAGGTACTTTAATTCTTGTTGGCTTTTTTGCATTCCTGGTGTTAAGTCATCTGTTTTCCCTGTTAACTAGTGACAGAAGATGATGCAAGACTACAGGAATGTTAGTTGTAATGTCCTGCACAGTTGTGTAATTGTGTTCATTTAAAAAAAATATCAGGTTATGGTCTACCAGTAGTACCTAGGACCTCTGTGCTGCTGATAATGTTGCCTTTTCCAGGCAACAGGGTTGTAATTTCTAAACCACATGAGGTCCCCTGATAATTCTACTTCCAGAGCCTAATTCTCATGAAGAAAGTGAATGGGTGCATTTCCCTAAATGTCAAACTATTCTTCTGAAGTAACAAGTAATTCACCTCAGGTTGAATTAATTCTCAAATGTAAATATGGAAAGCTTTTGAGATCCAAAAGGAAACTATAAAGAGAGTTAACACATGTGGTTTTCACAGACACTGGTTGAACAGTGGTTTTACCCCCTGCTATGTATTCTGTATGTTCCCCATAATTTACCATCAGGCAGTGAGTCAGGACAACTTATGGTTTCTGTTTTAAAGGGCTCATTAATGAAACCTCGGGGCCATTGTTGGCATACGGAATTAAGTGGTACAGGCGGATAAGTTTTCACTGGCATCACAATAACCTCTAACATCCTGTTGGAAGCAAACAAGAATCTTAATTGCTGTTTGCTTGGTTAAACACATGAACCATTCAATAGTCATGTGAAGCTCGGGGTATTTGAATGGAAAAGAAAGAAAGGGTTCAACTCCTTTCATCCATATGCAACATTGTTCAGTTTCCTAATATGGATGTGGTGTTTCTTAAACTTAATTTGAACATGTTATTTCAAAAATAGCATGGTGACTAATAATAATTTAATGGTTTAAACATTTTCTTAAACAGTTGTTTAAAAAATGATAAGTTCTTACATGCCATGTAAATGATGCACATTGTGTCTCTGAGACATTTTGCTGCCTTATTTACATGAAGGCACTAATTGATTTCCCCCTCCGTCCCTTTTTCCTTACAGTACACTAACTATGAATATGGTGAGTTCTATGACTACAGTGAAGGAGAGGTAACCACTGACGCTCCCCCAACTGAAGGAGTCAAGACTGAGGTAACAATACTAACACAGTGATCATGGCCGGTCCCATGATTAACACGTATAAAAGTTCTTCACTTCTTGTTTTCAATGTTGTCTATCTCTTGTGTCAGTCTTTTAATTCTCTCTTTCTCCTTTTTTCTCCCCCTACTTGCTGCTTTATCAGCATGTCTTGGTGTCTTCCATAAGTTTTATCTGATAAGTTAACTTTTTTACTTATAGATAAATATATTTTACACATTTTTAATATTTAATGACTATTATAACACCCTTACATTCACATTTTGTGGAAAAATGTACGCGTTAATGTGCATAAACAAAACATCTCGAATATGACCTGAAATCGAGTTTACCCATCTTAAATATTTCATGTTTTTCCTGTGTGCTGTTTCAGACAAATGTGGGTGGAGATTACTACACTGGTGAGTATGACTACACCACAGTGGATGGAAATCAGCCAGAAACCCCCACTGAGACTGCCGGACAAGGCCAGGTAACTTCTTTTTTAAAATATACAGATTTTGCAAAACAACCTTATTTGGTATTATTGTGAAGACTTATTTGTATTCTTGGAATTTGTGTAATCAGAAAAGTTTGGACCACCATTATTGCTGAAAGTTCTCTGTGCGTCACTGACTTTTATCATCCATTCAACCAATCAACATCCTGATTCCTATTTATTTAATTACCGGGTTTGAAATGAAATTTCAGCTAATGTTCTTGGGTATCGCAAACAACAAAACATATTTTTATGACCTTCTTTGGAGGTTCAAGGCCTCGGTAAGATCAAACTGCTCGCTCTACTCCTTGATTTCCTTGAGAAACCGCCTTCATCAAACGGAGTCTGGATGAAGGCCGATGCAGGAAAACTTTGTCATTTAATGAACCGTAACCAATGGAAAATCAGTAGACAGACGCATCCCCTATGTTTCTGCCATATCCTGTATTTGGCAGATCCTGTCTTAATTTGTGCTAAACCATCACATAAAACACAACATAATGAGGAACATTTGGGGGTAAACTAAAACAATACGGCTGTGTGCTCAGCCAGCCAAATGTCTGCCGATTGCGTTGTGATGTACCTTGAGGTGGATAACACAGCTTCAGTCAGCTTGAGACTTTACATTCATTTAAAATGACAGACCAGAAACCAAACATGTGCTGTCCCATGCTGGAACACTTGTCTGATTACTGCGGATTATGATGGGCTGTCCGACTTTAAGACAATGTCATAGGGTCATATTTATAGATCTAACACATCATACAAGATACTACTGGTGGATGATTTTAATATAAGTGTGGTGCAGGATTGAGTAGTCAGTGGTGGCTGAAGTCCTGAACCTGGAAATAATACTGCTACGCTCTTTAGTCTATACAGGACTTTGCTCATTTTGTATAATATTGAATTTTGCAACACTTTATTTACTAAAGTTTCACCTAGTTTGCACCATGGATTCTGGTTCGTTCGATGCCCAGTTGTTGGATTTACTTTTTGGTAATAAGAAATATAACAACTATGATCATATATTCTTTTGCAAGTGATTGTAGGCTACAGTATAAGGTAATGGACTGGTGAAGTTGAGGTTTTAAGTCATGTGCATATAAATCTTAAAAATATACCTGATTTATGGACTGTTTAAAACATGGAAGCACTGTTACAGAAAGTTTAACCTCTAATAATTCTGCCTAAGAAAGCATTGACTATAATAAAATCCCATGAAATGAGATTTTGAAATGTGCAATGCAAATTGCAGAGAAACAAATCCTAATATACAATGACATATGTTAATGTTATTAATTATGCTTGTTGAGAAAACATATGTCGAGTGTCACATATGTTGAGTTTTGGATGCATGAAATAGATACATGGATGTGTGTGCAACTAAGTTGAAAATTCTTTTGAGGACTTTCACTTAGTTGGTGACCATTATTTTCAGTGTATTCAAATGTTAAATACTAATGCCTTGACTGTTGATCATGTTATAAAAATAAACATGTGAATCATTGAAGCTGTTCACATGGTTTAACTTCACTAACCAAACCTCCATGTTCCCTCTCATCTTACCAACCCCCCGCTACCTCTTTGCAATGCCCGGATTGCTCCCAGAGCTATGATGGGGAAATAGTGGATGATTACATCACCGGTGTGGAGCAGGTCGGGGTGGACCCCACTGTAGCTGTTGAAACCGCTGCCCCAGTGGACCCCCAAGAGAAGGTGGATCCTGCAACCGATGTGTATGAGTTTAAGGAATACGACCTGAAGGAATATGACCACAAAGAGATTGTAGAGAAGCCATACGACTATGGTGATTATGGCGATTATGGCACCACTGATGCTAAGCCTACATCTGCAACATATGACGATGAATTTGGTCCCGGGGTTCCAGCGGAGACGGACATCAGAGAGAGCAACGTAAGTGCTGGAGTGGTTAAGAGTGAAGGTGGGAGGGGGGAAAGTATGGAGGTAGTGGTCAGGAATGTGGAAAGATGGAAAAGATGCTGGTGGCATTTGTTTTGAAAGGATGTTTGCGGTGCCCCTTTTTTGTTTGTTGTTTCTAATGGTATCAGGTTTTAGCTTGGAGCTTTCTGCATACACATGCACAAATACACCAGCAAGCACAAACACACACCTTGTCTATCTAAATCTCCTGCAGATAAACAGATGTCAACCCAGCTGTCAGCACAGACACGCCCTCCATAACCTTTGGCCTCAGTGACCTTTGCTGTTTATCAAAGACATGCTCCTCACTGGTTATCACACCAATG
The DNA here is from genome assembly GCA_903364295.1 of Serranus cabrilla. Classification (NCBI taxonomy): domain Eukaryota; kingdom Metazoa; phylum Chordata; class Actinopteri; order Perciformes; family Serranidae; genus Serranus; species Serranus cabrilla. The sequence goes on from CAFUXE010000409.1 coordinate 691,330, forward strand.
ATCTGCTTGGATTACCTGATGACAAACTAAGTCTTTGCACATGTTTATTCATCAAATCCATCTAGATCAATATCTAAAACTAGACAGAAACCTCTGCTGAGCCAGTGTCTCTCATGGCTTGTTTCCAGCCCCCTTCCTTGCCTCAAGATCCAGATTCTCAGAGGCAGGAAGTGACACAGTCCCTGTCTGGATGTTGGCTTGAGATCTGTCTGCCTTGGGTTAATCTGAACCGCTCTATTAGTGCTCTCCACTCTGCAATCTCATGACACTGCAGCCCTAGTCCATGACTTTCTCAAAGAGTCTCCTCTTTAAGCTAAAGCTGTACAATCTAGTGGTTTTTGGACACACTGCTGTAGGTGGTTTGTGAATTCTTCTCCTGTGAAGTCATTGTATGGATAGTGTCAGGTAACAACCTCTGCATTGCGCACAGTTGGGGTCTTTTTGCAGTTCCTGGCTTTAAAGAAGCTTAATAAATAGGAGCCTGACCAAAGTCTAAATTATAGCTTCTTGCTAAATGATTCTTGAGGTATATTTTTCCAAGAACCATATTTTTTGTCTTGAGAACTAGCTAAATCCTTTTAAGCATGCAGAACACTAGTCAGCACTTTATTGAGCTTTTCTTAGCTGTTTTGTTGGTATTTTAAGTAACCTCTATAAAACAGGAGACACCCAAAAGGGCAGGGCATCTGCTGCTGTCTCAGTTTTTCCATTTTTGGCTTTCAGACTATTAGTGCTCTACCCTTTCATATAAATGTCAGGTCTGGTATGTGTAAAACGCTCACCTGGTCTGTCTTATGTCTGTAGGTGGGTGGAGGACACAGCTACCTGGGAGAAAAAGGAGAGAAGGGTGAACCTGCCGTCATTGAGCCAGTGAGTGAAGTATTACACTGCTGTATAAAATTGTTTTAATTCTGTTAATAAAAATCCATTTGGTGTACCAATTAAACAGCTTATGTTCAGCTGTTGAGAGTCACATTCACAAATTCTTCTCTGATAAATGTATTTGTATAAAAAATGAGTGACTCAGACTTTGAGAAATGCTATATATTTGGCCTAAAGCATTTAGCTGATGTTAGCATTGATGCTAACATTAGCTAAATGCTTTAGTTCTATCTAGCTATCTATCTAGCTATCTTAGCTATCTGGCTGCCTACCTAAAGCTAGTTGCTAGGAAGATAGCTATATATCAAACTATGCTAGCTGTCTAGGTAGCATTCTGTCCATCTTTCTAACTGTTGCTTTTGTTTGTCTGTTGTTCAAGCCAACCAAATGTTCAGATAAGTGACATTTTGCAAAATTAGGGTTGACTGGCCTTATTATTTACTGAGACTCTTCAACAGTTGCACAGTTGATTTATGAGCCTGTAATAGTCCTAAATCAGATTCTCTGCATATTTTCAGGGGAAAATAAAAAAGGAAAATCTTTCTAGTTCTCTTGAGCCAGTAGAAGTACAGATATCTTTTTCAGTAGCAGATACAGAACACTGTTAATGGCTGGGCATGGAAAATATGAACACGTCTGAGTTTTTTAAAGCTTAGATAAAAAATTTGATGGGCTGGAAAACTACAACATTTGTGAAATTTAGTGTGCCTATTTCTAAAAAGCAGCCCCGACTGACACAGAAGACCAGCTCAAACATTCAGTTACAGTAGGCTGGACCCAGAGTTACAGGACAGTAGTATTGCGGCTTAATAAAACAATTATATTCATGTACATCTGCATACAGTATGTCAACAATATACAACAGGACTAATCACTAATAATAACCTATGTTACAATTGAGAACGTCCTTACCAAAACTACAGTCATGACAAAGAATAAAAAAAATAAAAACAAACACTGTCTTACCTGGTGCTATAGGCCCGAAACAGAATTAAACTGAAACTGTTATCTGAAACATTAAGAGCAATAATTGATTAATAATTTTTTTGTAGTTTATTTTCAATAAGTTTTCTTGAATTTGGTCGGTGGGTTGCTGTCAGTCTGAGTGAGCATGCATACATGTAGACCCATTCATGGAGCCGGCATAGACTTCTTGTTTGCATCCATATGTATTTGTTTACTTGTTTCAGCTTCAGTGCAATTTACAAGCAAGACTTCCCTCCTGATGAGATTGTTAACGCACGTCTTTCGTCGTAGACAAAACAACCGCTGTCTACACAAAATGCCAAAGTACATACGTTCTTTATCCAGCCATCCTATACAATTTGCCACTATAAGCTAAACATTGACCGAAATAGAAGCTACATTTAAAGTTTCTCCTCCCATGCCATGTGTACCACCACAGGCTCTCATCCAAATCTTTGACCACACACACACATTATAGAATAGAAAACCAGATAGCTGTAGTATTGTTAACGTTTTTTGAGCTGGTAGCTATAAGTAAACTTCTCAACCTCAAACCCAAAGCACCCTCTGGCTCTAATTTTCTCCCCATTCTCCGTTGCCTGTGGATTTTAAGACTGCCCTATAATGCTACTGTATCCACTTTTTCCTTTTTTCTTTTTCAGGGGATGCTTATAGAAGGACCCCAAGGAGCCCCCGGCCAAGCAGTGAGTATCACGTTCTCCCACACTCCTGTCTGCCTTCCACAGATGGAGAACAGCTAAAGAGGGAAAAAATGTCTTTATGGAAAGAGCATCAGCCCTGATCGCCAGTGAAGCTTGAGTTGGGAGAGACAGTCAAAATGTGTATTTGTGCATGAATGTGTGTACATGTGTGTCTCTGTGTGAGTGAGTGCAAGAGAGAGAAAGAAGGGGGGTTGGGGGCTATTTTATATTGAGGCTTATTTCTCTCTGAACCCATGTCTTTGCTTCTGTCTTTGTTGGCCTGTGAATGTGAAGTACTGGATAGGCTGACTGTGGTGGGAATGCTGGTTAGCAGCAGTTCTGGATATAATATGCTAACGTGTATGTGTGTCTGTGTGTGTGGTCTCAGGGTGTTCCTGGTACCCCAGGATTGCAGGGTCCTCCAGGTCCCCATGGAGATCACGGTGAGAGGGTGAGTGAAGACTGGCCTCATTTCACGGCTGATTACAGATGTTACTGTGAAGCTCTGTCACTTATTCTCTACTCATCATGATTTTTATTTTTCATTTTCCTAAAAAAAAAAAAGACTAAAAAATGCCCTCACAAATCAATTTAGATTTTAAATAAGTTGTGTTGCAACTAACACACAGGCTGTAATTGTTACAAAATGTGCTGAAATACTAGCTTTAACCTTAGCCATTCATCTTACTTGTGAAATAATGGGAGTCAGCATTTATATAAACGCCCCTGCATTAGTCTTCTTCTTTATTGGAGAGCAGTGAAGTAAATCTCAATGCCACAGAATGAATAATACAATTGGACACAGCTTACTACTGCAGCAGTAGGGGGGATTAGCGAGGAGTGGTGCGGGGAAATGAGATGCCCATAAACTGTCAATATACCAACAAAGCAAAGTTCTTGGAAACAGCTGTGTCGGTATGCTGCAGGACTTGTGAGAACCTCAAGGAGTTTGCTATAAAATGTGTGGAAGCTTAAACTTTCTCAAAGTCTCTTTCCCAGCACCGTGGGATTCCACTCATATATTTGATTGATTGGATGACACAAAATAAGCGCCTGTACCCTCCAGCAGACTGGATCTCAGCTTGTTTTTCACAAATGTGATGATTGCTCCGCACCCCTCTTTTGTCACCCTTTTAGCAAATCAATCCTGTCTCAGGAGGTTAACCCTTTAATCGCCAACAACAAAAAACCACACAAGAATAACCAGCAGACATTGCCGGCACAAAAGGCTTTTTGTTCCACAGGGTCAAAGTGATCAGAAAATATTTTTTTGGTCCAAAAGTCTTTCCCTCCTCCCTTCATTTCCTCCCATGAGAAACAGACTTGCTGAGGATTGACAGGGGCATTAAAAGTGACTCGTTTCTGTAGTCTTTGTGGTTTTCCGTTGCGCAGTATCCGCCTGGACTCAACGTTTGATCGGCTCATTTCTCTCATGATCACCGACTCCCTCCTTTCCACCCAAACACCACTTTCCCAGCCATGTGGGACCGTCATTAACACTAGATGCCGCTATGCTTACTATAACAGCAATGCATGGAGAGTATTTACCACCTCTGGGAAAGGCAGATGGGAACACATGGCATCAATTTGAGCTGTCTGAGATTGCTGCGCATGACAAGACTGCTAAATAGATTCTGGTTTCTCTGGGAACACTGGGTACTGCTTAGTCCTGATCCTTTAGATACGTTTTTGTCTTTATTAAATCAAAATCTTCTTTCAAGTATAATTTAACTGTTTATTTAAACTGTCATTATTCAGGATGAGCTTTTTTGCAATTATTTTGGTTTTGAATAGATGGAATTTGGTAAAGGCTTTATGATCCCCAGAAGATGAATCCTGAAGATTTAAGTGACTTCTGGACTTTTTTCATCTGGAGCCAAAACTTTTCAACCGTCTAACAACATGTTTTAATGGCAAGGTCTTAAGCCTGTGACTCAGCTGTATCGTGACCTTGACCTACTCCCGATACCAACAAGTTATGATGCTGTGTAAAAAGAAGATGTTAAAGAAAGGTTTAACAAATACAAATCGTATATGACACAAAAATTAATGAAGGAACTGACCTAATTTGCAATTTGAGGCTTAAAAATGCTTGATTTTCAACATAATCTGATTTTTTTGCACCATCACTCCTCTAAACCAGAAATATTTTAATATTTTAAATGAAAAGTTATTTTTGTTTGTTGTCTCCAGGCATCTCAAACCAGAAACAGAGAGAATACTAGCCATAAAAAATGCTTTTTTGCCAATGCATTTATATAAAAAAATTTAATGTGATGATAGAGGCTTGAAGAGTCTGGAAAATTCCGTTTTTGATACCCTGAAAGTGTTTTAAAAATTCTCTTTAAAAGCTGAACGAATGATGATGTCGGTGATCTCCTGCAGGCAATATCCCCAGGAATCTCCCATCATGCTCTTCTGACTAGGATTAGTCAATTATCTATTTGTAATATGCAGCAGCAGCCTGTAGAAAAGTACCTTCTTAATGGAATTATTATTGCAAAACAGATTAGCTGTTCGGTCTCTGCACTGTTACTGTTATTTGGTTGTAGTAATATAATGTTTTGTCTTCTTTTCACTTTGCAAAGCATCTCCAGAGGATTACAGAGAATCGTCAAAATAATCTGTTTATTTCGTCTTACTAACCACATCTAATATTAAGCACTGGTATACAAGTCAACAAAACAAGTGCTGATGGTTCGGATTTAATACTTTAAGGATGTGTTTGCTGACAACAATATGTTTAACAAGCATGTGGATTTTATATAATTTGGTTTGCTTATTTTGTTCTGTTTAAATGAGACATATTATCTTTGTTCTTTGAGAATCAGCTTTTTCTGCTCTGATTCCTCAGGGTCCTCCAGGGCGTCCTGGTATTCCTGGTTCAGATGGTGTCCCTGGGCCTCCAGGTACCGTTCTGATGCTTCCAGTAAGTCCTGCCGCTTTCCACAAGCCCACTGGGCTGTCCGTCTTATTCCTCTCACATACTGTACACCCTTCCTCTCGGGCAACAGCCCGTGAACTCACTTCATTTAGTAAGTTTACCTCATAGCATCACCAGTAGGCCAAAGGATCGCAACCTTATTTTCTTTGGGTTACAAATCACTTACCTTGTAAATGTCAGCCAGTGCAATGGAGTGGAACCAGTGACTGTGGATTTGAAAGGCTTGGTGACACATATTTGTGTGAGTGTGAGTGTGTATGTGAGCTGGCCGTGCTTGTGCGCCAGCATATGAACGTGTGAATGTGTGTGTTTCTGTGGCATGCTGACAGCTTTACAGGTTGAACAAAAAAACAGATTTGAACACACACACTCACCGGGGGACACCATTAGATGGCTCACTCTGTAAAAAGAGACAAGTCAATTTGATTTTAATTGTGTTTCTTTTGTGTTTTGTGGTTGACAGTTCCGTGCGGGTGGTGAGGCACACAAAGGACCTGTGGTTACAGCTCAGGAAGCTCAGGCTCAGGCCATCCTTTCTCAGGCCAGGGTAAGTGTGAGTGGTAAATGTGACCCCTGTGCATCCTTCTCAACATAGAGCACACTTTACTCCTATCCTGTGTGCCTTGGTGTATTCTCATTAACTGCCATTTAGTTTCAACCGAATGAACTTCAGAAACAAAACTTTAATTTGTAAGAAATACTGTCACCCAACAATGTTTTTAAATAGGCTTTTAGAAGTACAACAATGGCCCAAAAAGAGTAGTAAACAATAAAGTGAGGAATCAATATTCACAAGTCCCACTCATCCTATAAATCGTCTAAATACCAAAATATGGACCTGAGTCAGGTTTGGTGGTATATAAAGCCACACCAGATGTTCACACTCCCTCAGGGGTCCTGATAACCATAGCAATGCTGAAAAAGAGGCTGAATTATGCGGCTGTAAGCAAGGTGTGATCTATAGTAGAACACATGGACATCATTAAATGTTGCAAAAACACTGAATATTCACACATTCACAACACTCTATGGAGCTGGAGGGCAGCCAATACTGGTGGAGCTGTGTTTAGTAATGTCTTTAAAGCACTTGTCACATTTCTATATTTGTCTTTTATGCCAGTGGTTTGGCACCGAATCAGGAATGAGAATAAAACCTGGCAGGAGTTGTAAGGTATTCAAAATGCGAGGAGAATTGAAGGGGCAAATTGTTGAATTCTCCTTTGACCTATTTACACTCTGGAAGTGTTTCCTCACACCTGCCACAATGCAAATATGCTTATTTATACTGTGTGTGTGACTCGCCTTAAAGTGTAACATACGGAATGAATTGTTTTCCTTTTGAATTAGCAAATTAGCTCATTCAGTAATCAGGCTGCAAATAAACCCCAGACAACTTTCTTGGCAGTCCAAGCCTGTGGTCAACCATGAACAGGAACAAAGACCAGAGTGGTAAACTCTGAACAAGAACAAAGTAAAGTTTGCACATGCTACACAGAGGCTAAATTGGCTTTTTATTAGTGTTTTATTTTCTTTATTCTTTATTCATTTTGGTGTTAAGCCCAGCTAGCTGACTAACACATTTATTTTGTAATATAAGAATAACCCCGTTAACACATAAGGATTTGCATTTGATGGTCTGTATTTAAAAAAACAAACAAAACCCACTTATTTGGGAATTTCTTTTTAAGTGTTTTTTTTTATCTATAAGGGGGAAAACACTGCATGTTAATGGGGTAAAAGATTTAGCATTTAACTTCCTCACCTGCTTACTTACAATCAGACAGCCTTATAAAATGATGCCATACCTGCACTTCTAATGCAAAACATCCCTTCACCTAAATCCTTAATAAAGGGGTAAATGTTGTGTTTTGATACATTCAGTTGGTGTAGAAAAGTCTAAAAGCAACTGTCATCGACACTGTTTGCTGCCCAGAGGTTTATGGATTGTTTTTGTCTGATCCACAGCTGGCGATGAGAGGTCCTCCCGGGCCGGCGGGCATGACAGGAAGATCTGGTCCTGTGGTGAGCAGCTTTAGAAAACCGTCTACACGCAAAAAAAAAACACCAAATGCACTATTGATCTATTTACTGGAACATCCATTCATTTCACAGTTGATGAAAAACACATCAGGTGATTAGGGCCTCTTCCTGTGAAGGGTTCAACTCAGCATTTATCATTTCCTCACACACCCGTGCTTGCGTGTCCCTCTTCTCTATCTGTCTGTGAACAGATTTTCATTCCTTCAGACACACGGGATCAAGCTTGAATGACTGAACAAAAACAATATTTATTAAGTTTATTTACATTTGGTAGGTTATTTATTATGACGCAATCTCTCACACATTAATTTAAAACTGATAATAGCTGAAGCTTTCTTCTTGTTGTGGGTGTGTCTCCCTCAAACAGATCCATCCTGTAACTCTTAGATACTGGAGGGATTTAGTCAACATGCAAAGAAACGATGCTCCAGGAGGTCTTTCTGTTGTATATTATATTATTATTTATTATATAAATCTTACATCATGCAAGTTTGGTTTTGCATTAGATTCTTGGTCAACAGAGATCATTCTGGTTTCCAAACCAAATGATGGGATAACAGAATATTTGGCTTCAGTGGAGACATTCATTAAATCTGTGTGTTATCATTTTTAATAGGGAAGTCCTGGTTCTTCTGGACTTAAAGGTGACGGTGGCGATTCTGGACCACAGGTGAGAAGAATCTGTTTTTTTATTTGTTTCACTTCTGTATATTTTATTCTAGAGACATTGTAACATGATTTCAGTGTTGAAGTTTTGTCTAAAGCGTTCATATGTTTTGCCCGTAGGGACCCAGAGGTCTTCAGGGTGCAACTGGTCCACCAGGAAAAGCAGGAAAGAGGGTAAGAGATCTTTCCAAAGAGGCTCAGCCAGAATCTTTATACTTGAATACATTTTCATCTCCTCTAGAGCAACACTGCTTTGCAAAAGAAGATTAAGTTTAATTTCCAGAATTTCTAATATTTCATGCCAATAATAGTGCAAAGATCGATGCTACAGTGCCCAAAAAGAAGAGCCTGCCTAGTTCCAAGCATGGCCCTTTTTCAAATAAGTCAGCTGCACTCAATAATGGTCTCTGCGTGTTGTGTAAATTCTGTAAGTCGTGTTTATTTAACTATAAACTAGTTAGAAAAATGATAGCATCTTCCCTTTGTCTGTTCTCCAGAAGCAGCAAAGATAATTGAATATTTTTCTAATGTGATTTCCATGTAGCCTGACATGATATTTGCGTGTCCTCCAGGGTCGTAATGGAGCCGACGGTGCTCGAGGAATGCCAGGAGAGGCAGGCTCCAAGGTAAAGGACACACCAGGTTATCCAATAAGACAGAGTGTCTGCGGGATGCATTTGAAAAGTTGCTCTGCTGAAGTGATAAATAGAGATGATAACTTGTTACTGTGCTGTTGCAGGGTGACAGAGGTTTTGACGGCCTCCCTGGTCTTCCTGGAGAAAAAGGACATAGAGTAAGTATGTGGAGAGAGGATTTGGGTTTGGTGAATGAACAAGGTCAGAGGACAAACATCATTAAAGGCTTCTATCTGTCTCCTAAAATAAAATCCTGCAGTCTCTTATTTGTAGTCCCCAAAAAAATCCTCATTGATCACAGTCATTGCCGCTCTCCACCCTATCGTTACTGCAGCATCTCGGCTGATTGGTAGCTCAAAGGTCACCTCCCATCCATCTCATGCACACTCCAGCGTTGACAGATATGAATTCTGAACCAAAGGAACTCATTAGGGCGTTTGACCCACTTATGAAACGTGGGACCCACTCCAGAACCACTTTGGCTGCATTTAACCAGGCCTGGAGGCGAATGAGGACTGCTGACTTTGGTGTTTGTGGAATTTGGGCCTGCATAGAGGGCCTGCCTAAAGAGAGAGAGCAGAGATCACAGAGGGGTATTTCTGGACAGGCTTTCATGCCTTATTCTATACTGAGTAATTACAGGGCCACCAGAGGTAGGCCAGTCCTTATAGAGCACTATGAATAGCGGAAACCATATAGGTCCATGCCAATTGTGGTGTACTGTAGATTAAAGGCAGTTTTGATGCCATTTTTGTTTGCGCTCCTTTAAACATTGTCTCTCTATGTTTTCTAAATTATTGACCCCCATATCATACTTCTACATGAAGTTTTTTTCTTTAAGCTGCAGGGATCAAGCTTGTGGACTCTCTTGTTACCGCCCACTGTTTAGTGATATTCCTTTTCTGTGATCTTTTCTCTTCAGGGAGAACATGGATCTACAGGTCCTCCAGGACCTCCAGGAGAGGATGGCCCAAGAGTAAGTAGTCACAATGGAACTTATCCTCGCTCTCAAAAGGCTTTAATAATATTCTGCTTCCTTCATAAAGCTTTATTTCTCTTCCTATCTAAAGGGTGAAGATGGCCAGGTTGGACAGAGAGGTGTGGCCGGAGAGAGCGTAAGTACAATTTTTATTATCTGATCAGACAGGATTTAACAATTTTATAGCCAAAAAGAGAAAAATGTGATGAATGTATGACCATCATGTTGCTGATTTCCTTTGCTGAAACAGGCCTCATCCCTCATCCCCTCAATCCTTCCTCCGCTTTTATTTTGGCGATTATTTAAACACACAGCCTTGCCCTCCTCTCCTCTTGCAACTGTAACGACATTCCTGTCTGCATGGACCATTGCGTTTGTAATCTCGACCTTGCCGAGACAGAATGGCTCTGAATAATAGATCAGAAAATAGAACCGGGAAATGTGTTGTTCTGTCATTACTCGTGAGAAACTGCCATATCCTGCCCAGTTCAGTTCTAATGGACCAGAGAGTTGCATGAGTAACTGTTGCATGAGAAATGGTTGCTCTGTGTCATACTCAAAACAGAGTTGTCCTTTAAAAAAAAGATAGTTGCACGGCATTTCATCACACACGCTGTCCATTAGCTGAACGAGCACAGCTAGTGCAATGATTTTAAGTGCATGACTTAAGATGTGGAGATAACTTTAATGCTCACTCCCTGAAATGCACCTGCAGTTGCCATATATGACCACAAGAGGTCAGTATGTTACACACTTAAGTCAAACCGGTTTTAAGGATTAGATGGAATAGATATCCAGATGATCGCCGGCCTATTTCTTACTGCGACACACAGTTTCATGCTAAATAACATGAATGTTTTTAATTATTTGTTTATGTATTTTCTTTAACTTGTGCTTGTCTTGATATACAGGGACCTCGAGGTTTGCTGGGCCCCAGAGGGTCTGCAGGGCCTGGAGGCCAGCGTGTAAGTTCACCTCTTACAGCATATCACTTCATTCTTACACTACTCATTTTTCCTGTTCCAGCTCATCGGGATGGCGACTTTCATTGACAAATTTCTCATCTCTTTAGGGTCTTCCTGGACTTGATGGGCAAGCTGGTCCCAAAGGAAACATGGTGAGAAATATTTATGTTTTGCTCATTTTTAAATTGACCAGTGAGAGTACAAAGCTGATTGTTAGAAAGTGAGATTTACTGCACATATTTGTGAGGACCACCAAAGCAATCAGTATAATTTGGCCTGCTTGAGGCCAATTGCAGGTCAGTGACCTTTTAGTCCGGCAGTGAAGGGTCATAGGTCTTTTGCTGATTAGAGATGGTAGATGGAGACGGGGAGATACTTATCATAGCTGTCAGACCTGTTCCTTAAACTACAAAGCCTGCTGAGTTAACAAGCCGTGATGACGAGGCCTCAAGCCTTCGTAAGTGATGAAACAGAAAAAGGCCTGTCTGTGCATTCAGCTTCCTGGAGGGTCTCAGTGGGACGTTTGAATGAGGGTAACATATCATTGGTCAAGACAGCTGGACAAGCCCACATGTTGTCTGTGGTCACTGAGTCAGCGAGCTGAGGAAATAAGCAGCTGTTGAATGGACAAAAAAACAATAGAGAAATGGTATGTGTCTCATGAAGTTCCCCAAAGTTAGTATTGATCTTGGCATATTCTAAAAAATCAAAGCTGAACACTTGAAAGTTTCCGCAGTAGTTAAGCTTCCCAAAGGGTTTATAAAACCCTAAGATGCTCGCACCAGCCTCTGACATATGGATGTTTTTAAGACATCCTTTACGAGGAAAGAACCCAAATGTTTTTACTTACTCCATTTGGATCGACAAATGCTCAACTTTGCATTTTGCACTCTCAGCCCTGCGAGCAATTTCAGTCAGCTCTGAATCCAGCTTTTGTTTTTAGTGTTTGTTGTAACAGCTGGAGAAGAACTGCCTCACAAGGCTCTTGTCTGTTTTTGTATATGTTTGGTTTGTGACACACTAATTCTCAGCAGGGTTACCAAACAGCCCACCATTCCAGTTTGTCTCATTAGCCTTAATCCATACCCAGATGGCTGTGCAGCCCCACAGCGTGTATTTAGAGGAAGCCGTGTCTCATAGCCAAACTCAGATTCTGACCAGCCACCAGATTTTAAGGCTGGCTTTGATAGGAACTAAGCAAAACTTTGAATAAGGCCAGAAAACAGACTGCTCTGTTGCATGAGCCAATGTATCACATTTCTCCCTGCTATTTGGACTTTTTTAGTTCCACATTCTTGATATATATTTGATAAAACCAATTCAACCAAGCAAGGTTTCACCTAACCCAGTACTAGGGTTGCAAAGGCATATTGATACATGGTATATCTGAGCACGTACATTTGCTTATCTTCAACAAAAATCCTTTGTTTTGTTTTGTTTTTTTATTACAAAGGAGATGCTTGATGCTTTTGAGATACTTGATGTTGCCATTTTGAAAACTTTAGCTCAGGTGTCTTTGACAATAAAGGGTTTGTTCAGTTAAAAAAAGCCCTTACATTTAAATTAAAGGGTAATTTTAACTGAGAATAATGATAATATTTGTGTACCCCAGTACCACAGCTTTGATTTTGAAAAACATCAAATGACACATGGCACCTTATTTCTTGTTGAGGTTTCTCTTTGTTGCTGTTATTTAGAAGTTAAAGATCACATAAAGAAAAGTTTGATTCCCACGTCTTTTTAAATTATAAAGCAGGTATAGGTGCTATATGAATACTGTGTAACTATGTGTATGAAGAAATGCACACAGCCCATATTCAGAAACTTTTGTCAGTCAGCTTTACATTTTATGAGTGGTGTCTTGCTACTGGCACTCCCTTGCTGCAATGATGGTGCAGAGACAGCAATCGTGCAGGAAAAAGATACAGAACGCTTTAGACAAAGGGTGAAAACAGATGTAGTAAGACAAACAGTTTGAGGAAAATAATATGTTTCTTCACATTAAAGCATGTTAACATGTTCTAGTAGAAAATGAGCATAATATGTCCCCTTTAAATGAGTGTTTCACTGTATTTATCTCAGTTATCTGAGTGATTATTTTTCAATAGTTGTGCAGATTAAAAGCTCACAATAGAATAAATAAAAAGGGAAGAACTTTCATCAATTTCAAATATTAATTGCATCCTCCTCTGTTTCTTTGTTGTGCACAGGGTCCACAAGGAGAGCCGGGGCCTCCTGGGCAGCAGGGTATGCCTGGTCCACATGTAAGTTTCTTTTCTTTCCTCCCTTTATCACTCTTTCCCTACCTTATCCTCTGTTTCTGCTGTTGTTTCTCCTATTTTCTCCTCTCTCGCTCAGTTCCTTTCCTGTCACCTCTGTTCGTCCCGGTGCTCTCTGCCTCTGTCTGTCCTTTTCATGCTCCGTCCTTGTTGCCATGACCATTGTGCAACTGGGAGTACCATGAACTCAGATGCTCATTCTGCTCACTCCTGTTTTCTTCATCAAACGTTCTCAGACTTATTTTTCTTTTGCTCTACTTCACTTTTTCTTCTTTCTTCCCGTCCTTCATTCCTTCGTTTGCAGCCACTCTCAGGGGCATATCCTAAAACTGACACCAAAACAGAGCAAGGACTATACAAGTGTTCACTAACATTGTTTCTCTGCAGCCACATAGAAGAAAAACATCAACTCAGTCCTGCTGAGATGAGACATATTGTAATAATTTGATAGCACTTAACCCGATTATATTGTCCAGTTAGTGGCAGAGTAGAAATATTCCATTTTGGAGTCATCTCTAATACAAAACAGTGCACCCCACATTGTAGCCAGGCGTAAATGACCACTGCCAGGTAAGATTTTCAGCCCTGCTGACGCTCAGAGCCTGGATAGGATGGCGTCATTACCCTGGAAAGTATTAGTAGAGACCTATCCTGATGGTATACAGGTTGAATAAATAACTTCATTTTACTTCAACCTGGCCAGAGGCAGATTGATGCCTTTCAGCAAAAGCATTGGCCCATAGAAAAATAACACAGCTCGCTTATTTTAACTGCTAATAACTTTTTTGTTATTCTTCAGTGGGTGAATTCTCAAGACGTCTACAAGACGTGTCACTTTAAAATTACTGTAGAAAAGAATTAACCTCACTTTACACAGCTGCATGAACAGACCTGAGCACATTTGAATAAGCAGCATGAAGTAGCTGAGTGACAAAAAACAAATCGCTGCAACTGTAGAAGGAAGCAGATTAATATATTACAAAATAAGCAAATTACAAATGCAGCACACAGTTAGAATAAGGTATTGACTTTTCAAAAATGGACAAAACAGGTGTCATTTTCCTCCCAAATACACCACTTCATGTTGCATCAGTATCATGTACGCTTGGTTATGGAAAAAGACTCAAATTTGGCCGCCTGTTCTAATAACAGACATATCTCCTTCGTCTTTCAGGGTCTTATTGGTCCTCAAGGTCCGATCGGGCCTCCTGGTGAAAAAGTAAGTAAAAAGAGAGCCCAGTCACCCGTTCTGTCCTCCCACCACAACTCTCTGCTCTCCCGATAAGTGAATGTTTCAGTCCTTATAAGACCTCATAAGTGATTCTGCAGACACACACTGCTGTCTGAGCTATAGGCCCTCTGAAGGCTAACACACACACACATACACACACACACGATATACATATTACCATAGGACTTCTTCTGCATAAGCACTTACTTTGTCTAACTGAAAGCATTTTATTAGTGGTTTTGTGGACAGTTAATAAGATTTCAAGCAGATGAACCTTTGGCAGCCTTCACAGAGACGATGTGGTATGCATCCTTCTGTCCATTTAACTTCCCATTTGTTGCTTTCTATTTATAGGGACCTCACGGGAAACAAGGTTTGGCTGGCCTCGCTGGTGCTGATGGCCCTCCTGTAAGTAAAACACCTGACTCCTTTTTTCACTTTCACATAATTCAGTCAAAAACAGACAAGATGATCAACGCTCATTGAACTAAATCTATTGGACTTCCTTTACAGGGTCACCCAGGAAAGGAAGGTCCTGCAGGCGAGAAAGGAGCAGCTGTAAGTATGATGCAGTTAAATGTATACTGTGAAGGATTTCCCTCAAAGACAATGCATAGATTCATTCAAGTAATCCCAAACAATCATCACTTATGGCGCACTGGAAGTATGTGGGGGTGTCTGTATCTACAGAGACTTCCTGTATTTTCTCTTTTCTTCTTATTTTGCTTTGTTCAAGACATTTATGGGGGTCAGCAAAGAGCTTTTGGGCCCCATGTGGGTGTGTAACCCCCAGCCAGTAACAGCATGCAGGGTGTGAGGCAGGTTTCAATCCCAGGATTTTAGCTTTTAGCACCTGTATGAGATAAAGTGGTGATCTGGGATGAAAACAGGTTGTTACAAAGAATGTAATTACTATGATTTCTCAAATGTGTCATTACACAGGTGAAATGCGAGCTCAGGCAGACTTTGCAATTAAATATATTTAGGGTTTGTTTAGCTGATATAGTTGATAAGGTTTAATATAACCTCACAGTTTGTATTATATCTGCTAAACTGTCTCAAAATAGAATGCACCAAATTACTTATTCTTTCTTGTAACTGACTGATCTTTTGACTTTTGTGTCTGCAGTTGCCTTGTTGTTCCATGCAGCAAATTGTAATTAAGCTGGCACCAAAAAAACACTATAAATTGAAGTGTATTTAATCCTTTTTATAGAGTCAGTGTAGAGATATACAAAATACGAATGCATTCATTGATGCATGGTGATCATAAAGTTATTTTGCCAATAGATGCGTGATCGATAAAAATGATTCATATCATGCCTTTATTTGAGCAATTTATTTGATTTAGTTTATTTGACTCTGAAACTTTGTATTTCTCATAAAGTTTATTGCAAGTAAAAGGAGGGTGTGTAGGAATTCTCTTTTTCTCTCTGTTGACATTTCCTCCTGCGCACCAGCAAATTAAAGATGTGCACCAGCCTTAACAGTCAATAAAAACATTGGGAAATCATTGGAACTAAATCAAAAACTCTTTTGTGAAGTCATCCAACACAGCAGGAACTCAATACACTAAAGGTTGATGCATACTAATGAAATCTTACTTCACCGATCACGTAATACTTTTTGCATCTTCTAGGGTCTTGCTGGTCCTATGGGATCCATCGGCTACCCTGGGCCTCGCGGTGTGAAAGTAAGTGCTATCTTATTCATACACCCTTCCATGATACATTTCCATTTTCCCTGAATTTCATCCTCACTCTTTTGTCCTCTCTCCCCAGGGTGCTGAGGGAATTAGAGGCCTGAAAGGTGGCAAAGGAGAGAAGGTAAACAACCCTCCACTCTCCTCTCTTACCTCAACATGATTGACAGATGTCATTCCTCTAAAAATGGACCCATCACAGCCAAAATTCCCTCTCAAATGAGGCTTCCTTGCAGTCCAGCAAGTGGAAAAAACTCTTTAAGGGCCCATCAGGCTGGCAGTTAAGTCCTCATGCCACTGAGCTGAAATGGAGTGTGGAACATTAAACTAGAATGAGGCTGTTTGTCGGGCTGTTTCACTGCAGATTGATCTGTTGCCATTGTTTTCTTGGATCGCTGTGGTTGAATGTAGCCTGTTGCTACCTCAGTGCCACTGGAAAAATGTTCCTCTTTATTGTCAGGAAATTGAAGCTCTTCGGAGATTACCCCAAAACACTGAGCATGTTGTTAGAAGCTCTTTTACTTTGATACTTCTGTCTTACATGAAATCCTATGGGACACATATCCTCCCAGTCCCAAGTCATACATCAGGTTACATGCTTATCAGATTTTATTGTGTTATGAGTTATTGTCTTTTTGCTTCCATGTAAGAAAATATGTCAGAAAATTGGCCTCAGTTTATATTATGTAGTGGACACAGCCATCGTGTCTTGGAAAAGAAGGGCAGTGCAATCTGAAGTTTAACCACCAGATGTCAGCAGAACAACAACAAGAAAGTTAAACTGCTTCTGCTGATGCTCCATTTAAATGACCACTAGGTGTCAGTATTAAACTATTCTCAGGCACCCTAATACTGTAGACTGCCACAGTACTACAAGACTGCCATGAGGAACTTTCATTATGATTTAAATTTCTATCATCTGACTTTTTTCCTGTTCCTATTCCAAAAACAAGACATGGGAGAAACATAATGTACAAATGATGGCAACAAAAACACTTTCAGCAATATGTAACAAGGAACAAACTGTAAATATGGTTGAAACAAACACATTATAAACAACAAGTAAGAGCAAATATCAGATTTTCTAAGTGAAATGAGTAAAATGTGATTGGGGTTTGTGCATAATGGTAGTCATGCTTTGAGCTCTGGAGCTCCTGAGTCTAAAAACCTTAAACTTTCACCCAGAGAGTAGAAGGTGTAACTCCTAGGGTGAGCGGCTGGATGGCTCGGTAAAGATGGAGGTTGCCATTCATTGTTGGTAAAAAAAGAAGGCCATATTCTGTCTTATTATTTGTGTTTCAGACAACGTCCCAACTGTTTTGAAAACTGGGTTGTAACTTTTATTAAAAAAAATAACATTTATATTTGCTCACTATATCCTGATAATCTGTTAAAAAATCTATATGTCCCTCCGCCTCTTAGATCTTCCTATGGGATAAGAAAAACAACCAGTCAAACTGTCTAACAAGGCAGCACTGATCAAATACGATTTCTGTTACTGCAGTGAATATTTCTCGCCTCAAATGTTTTCAGAAACATGTACTGTTTAGCTGTAAAATGAGAAACTGTTGTGAACCTGCCAGCGAGGTCACAAACTTTCTCATTTTACAGCTAAACAAAACACTGAAATATTTTTCTGAAAACATATAAGGAGAGAAAAAGGTCATGCAGTAATGGAATCTGGATTGCTAACTAGCTTGACAATTTGTCCCCAGTTTACAAGCAGTGATCAACGTGATTGACAGCTGTGTTAGGAACTGATTGTCTCTGATTGATTGTTTTTTATTTTTAGGTGTGGTGGATTCTTGAAAACAATCATGCTCCTCATGTACTACTGTCAGGATGCGGAGTATATGTGCAAATATCACACTATAGGGTTATTTAGTTCTAAAATGACCAACTGAACCTTTGATATTTCCAAACCAGCATATCAGGGCGAAAATAAAAACTGATTCAATAAAAGATCCATAAAACAGTCATAACCGTTTTGTCCTCATTAAAATCCTCTAGCTTCCGCAGTAAAAACAGTCTCTGTTGTGCTCTGGAGTAGAGGGCGTTTGTGTTGTCCTCGCGTTGCAGTTTGCCGTTTAAAATTGTGCCCAGGTAATTTTAGGTACTAACAGTCTTAACTGTTATTTGCTGTGACACTTTGAGACGGAATGGGTGGGTTTTTGCGATTTGAAGTGTTTTACGTGTGAACTCTTTTCCTGGACTGTATCTCCTTTGCCTCTGTGATACTTGATAAAACACTCGGCTCTTAACAGCTTTTTATCTCTTTCATCTTCAGGGAGAGGATGGATTCCCTGGCTTCAAAGGTGACATGGGCCTCAAGGGTGACAAGGTGAGTCATCATCTCCGCAGAGAATACTGATGTTTGCAGTTGCAGAGAGTGATAGGGTAGTGAAGATAATGACACTGTTTACATTTGTCTTCCTTGCAACAAGGGTGAGTCTGGTCTCTTAGGATCCAGAGGAGAGGACGGCCCAGAGGGCCCCAAAGGCAAATCTGGACCCAACGGAGAATCTGGACCCATGGGAACAGCTGGAGAGAAGGTAAATAATCAATAAGTGCAAAATAAAGTAAAAAAAAAAAAGTAAAAACTCTAAATTTTTTTAGTTATTAATAATTGATTGACAGGCTTATGTTCAGGTTTACTGGACAGGGAAACTAGAAAATGCAGTTAAACTCCCTTACAGGGTCATAAATGATAAAATCATACATGTGTAAATGCTCCTGCGGTGAAGAAGTATTCAGATCCCTTACTTCAGTAAAAGTACTAATACCACACTGCAGAATTACTCCACTACAAGTAAAAGTCCTGCATTCAAGACTAACTGAATTAAAGGTACAAAAGTATCAGCATCAAAATGTACTTTGATACTAAAGTATCAAAAGTAGAAGTATTCATTATGCTGAATGATCAAACTGATTGTTTTGTATATTCCAAATATGTAATTGTATTGTTATTTATGATGCATTTATATAAGCAGCATTGTACTGTTGTCAAGTTTTAGCTAATTTTCACGACTTACTATACTATTATGTGGTTTTATTAATAAACAGGCGTAATCATTTTAAATCTTGACCTTAAAGTAGTGGAGTAAAAAGTACAATAATTCCCCCTGAAATGTAGTGAAGTAGAAGTATAAAGTTACATATGAGGAAATAAAGTACAAGTATTTCAAAAGTATATTTAAGTTCAGTACTTAGTAAATGTACTTAGTTACATGCCACCACTGAAATACAGATTTTGGAATACAGTTTCAGTGCCATTGTAAGATCCAAAACCCGACCCGGGTCCAGCCTGCTCTTTCCTTACAGTAACAGGAGTCTAATAACAGATGTATTCAATGAACTGGAAAGAAACCAGTCTGAAAAAGGGTTTACTAAAGTTTTGCAGCTGTCTCGATCACACTGTAGATTTTTCTCGACCTCCCCTCTGCTCTACAACAGTCCCATTTAATTGGCTTTTGCTGCCAACATTTCTCCATGGAGCTTTGATCTCGCTGTATGTTTCTTCATGGTGCTGCAGTGTTTCTATTCCAACAAAAATGTATTTAAGGGTCACAACAAGATTTTTGTAAGTTCAGCTTAAAGGATTAAAATAGAATTGATGACTTTGAAGAATAATTATGGTTAATGACTCCAGAGTTTTGATCAATGAACCGTTTTGTTATACAGCTGGATTCAGCTTTTTTGTGTTAAATGACATCATAAAAACTATATTATGATCTGAGGAAAACATTCGAAATTATGTGTAAAAAATGGGGGAAACTTGTTGCTCTAACCTTCATTAGCAAGTCTTTTTCGGTCATTTTGCTAAAATTTGCTAAAATGCTATTTTATCTGTATCAATAATGCATTTAAAAAGTTGCTGACATCGTCATCTTGATTTGCTTAAACAGCAGTGCATCAACAGTGCAGTAAAAGTACAAATGACCAGCACTAGTGTCAGAAATATTGGATTCATAATAAAAATTAGAATTAGTTTAAAAGCACACAGGATAATTACATCAGATTCCGTGTACCTTTTTATGACCACGCACTCTAATAACCAAAACGGACCAAAGTGAACTTGCACTTGGGTGAAAAACCTCTGCACGGATGATGTCATGTTCATAAACATGATATAAAAACGTATCCCACACCAGAAGTAAAACTTTATGCTTATAACTTTATTGCTTTCCACAACGCTCCTGTGAACTTTACTGCAGTCTCCCAACGATGTCTCCAATGAGAATTCCTCATCATTGTTGTTTTTTTGCTCCTTTTTAGGGAAAACTTGGAGTCCCTGGATTGCCTGGATACCCCGGTCGACAAGGCTCCAAGGTGTGTGATGAGAGTAAAAATACAGTCTCCTGATCAATGCAGAGGAATTTCTTTGTGTGTATGCCTCCGTTCAAAGGGGAGGTCAGAGGTCAGGGCTGGCTGTAGCGCTCATTGCTGTCAAGAGCAGATCAACAGAGATGTGAACAGATGAAGGACGATCTATGTGTTAACTCGCTCCTCTGCCTTTTCAGTGTGGAACTATTATGCTTCTGTGTGTGCACATAATGCATGTGTGTATTCATGGGCATGTTAATACGTTTGCCCATTCTATAGCTTTTGTATTGGTTCTCTCAATGTCTGTGTTTACATGCACAAAACATTAAGTTTTAAGCCTTTATTCAAAAAAAGGCAATATTCTTATTAACCTGTTTATATGGCTAATGAAAATTAATATTCCACTAATATTCCTGTTTGCCTGCAGCCATGCATATTCTGGTTTATCATGGCTGGAGCTGCTTGTGCCATTTGCCTTTTTATATTTCAATAATATATATTTTCTAAGGTTTTTTTTTACCAGTAGCAAACTTGTTAAATCATATAAGCAGATTCTCGTCCTTTCATTCTCTCAGCCACCTTCCTTAAAGGTCAGCGTGGTGATATTTGTGCATATCCAAAAAAAACTTCTGATATCCAAGCCTTTCATTATTTAAAAGCAGGTGTGTTTCTCCAGCCATGCGAGAGAATTTAATGCAGATAAATCCCTAATTAAAACGCATATTCCTAATGCGCTGTATTAATGTTGGAAGAATGCACCAGAAACTGGAATATTATCGATGCATCCCACATGTCTTAATCAGAAAATGCTTCAATAGTATAATAATAAAGCCTAATTCTGAATATCCAAATATCAGAATAATAGAGGAATATTCATGCCATGTGAGTGACCCTGTAACCTTCTGTCCGACCAACATCCACTCATATCTAAACTTGCCTTACAAAAATCTCCAGACATGCTGACTAACCCTTGCTCCCACAAACACAAACCCAAGCAGACACAAACTGTACCCTCAGTGCAATCCTTATAGGAAGCCTAAGTGGCATGGTCACCTGCTGGAGTCATCAGCTGTCCTCCCTCCTTAAACTCTCCCAGGCATTATCTAACAGTCTGGCTTTCCTTGCACTGTAGCGCTGCTGACCACTGTGCCACAGCTCCACTATCAAGATGTGCTGCTGCAGCTGGTTCCTCTCTGCTGCTGTCAGCACTGACAGCTTGGCACTGATATGATAGGCAAGTCTCCCGCTCTGTCTGTTAATGTCAGCAGGATCTGAGCTGAGCATGGCACACAAATTAATAAGAGACCTGGACAAATTACACAAAGTGAGAGAGACACAGAGGAAATAAGATGTCAGTCACTATTCCAATGTGCAGTTTTCTTTCAACTAATTTGCAAGCAAGTACTAAGTTCTTTTAATTACTGGATATTTTTACACAATCATGGCAAAAACACAAAGGATATTCCTTTGTTTGTATCCATCAAGGATTCAAACAAAGGCTGCCCACAAAGGTTCCCAGTGGAGCCCAGGATCAGATCTTCTTTTAAGACTATTTATGCTTTAAAAAAAATAATCTGGAGAAACAATAAAAGCTTCTGGCTTTGTCATAAACAGTGCCATTGTTTCCTCTCTATAGCAAGGATTTAAAGGCTTTTCTTCTACAAAGAATGAAAGCAGACAAATATCCAGCATTTAAAAAATGTGACACCCACTCAAACGAAAAAGAAACAAGGTATGAAGTCTTTTATCACTTATAATGAGGTTGCTTTTATAAACCAATAAAGATACTTTGCTTCATATTTGGAAATAACTTAAAATTATTTTTTTCTAACTTTTTTCTTAAAAGAATTGAAGTAAGGATGCAACTAACGATTATTTTCTCAACCATTCATAATCTGTACAATGTCAGAAAATGGTAAAATAAGTGTATTAGTGTTTTCCAAAGCCCAAGATCCCATCCTCAGATGTGTTGTTTTGTCAACAACTCCAAGAAATTAATTTTTTTATGAGTAAGCAAGAAAATGTTCACAAATAAGAACATAATCTGAGAATTTTGACCTTTTCTCCTTCACAGTTACTCAACCCGATTAATCAATAATCAAAATAGTTGGCAAATAAATCTAATATTTGACAACTAATCAATTAATCCTAGCAGATTTACTTTAAAGAGTTAAAATATTGTTATTTTAGACAGAAAAAAGTACACGTTCCTTTTGCAGAGTATCATCACTATTACAAAATGTCCCACTGTCCTCAAGAGGAGGTTCAGGGTCAAAGTCTTGGCCCGGTTGCAGCCTTTATCCCCCTCGATCAGCCTGTGCACGCATCCCTCCACTGGCTGTGTTTCTGGCTGCTGCACCCCATCACTCTCTGTTAACAGCTTTCCCACACCGTTAATTCTGGATGCCATTTGCAATAGCTTCGGTGGACTGTCTTATCTCCTGTGGCGCAAGTCAGGCTTGTCCAGTACCAGCTCTCCTTTCAGTTTACCATAACTGCACCTCTGTGAAAAACAAATTAAGCAGCATAGATCTCCCTTCTTGCTGCCTCCACAATGCTGGGCTGTTTACCTTTTGCAATTCTGCCCACGCTGCCTTGTTGTGGTGCCCTTGCTTATACTGAGCAGTATTATGCCTCATATACATATGCATGTGAACAGTAATGAGCACTATAGATGTGCATTGCATCAAAGTATGTTATAAACTCTAAACACTCAGGCGTGCTCATGACCTTGTAGCACAGCCGAGTCAAAGAAATATTTGACGGTCGAATACATATTTATGCTACCTAATGCTGCATAGAGTGAAGCTGTATAAGTAAACTGCCTGGTACTCCTTTTATTCATCCAACAGTGATTGCCCTCCTAGTATTTGTTTGACTGGCACCATTGCTGCTATCAGAGGGCACAGCCTGCGAAAGTCCAATAACTAAATTGCTGATGGGTATCAAGGGGGATCTGCCGTTTCCCCTTCCTTTGTCTTTATTTGCTCCCACGCCTTTTTTTATCGTCCTATTTTGCTTCCTAACTGTGCTAACAACCTCACAGCACCTCGCTCTGTCTATGTGTCAGAAAGTCTCTAAGTGGCAAGGAGGAGACTTTCCCTTTGGGCTCCTGTTAAGCATTAGTAGAAGCTTCTCATTTTTCTGTGGGAAATTGCAGACTTTAAACCGTAGTCGTATAATAAGAATCTGCTGACTAGTGTGGGGGTTTATGTGAAGACTTCTCGGTTTCTCTATTAATTAGGCCTTGGTCAGTAAAGCGCAGCTTCTTTTACATTGTCACTGGACACAGACTGTGGTAGAGATCTCTTATTTTATATCCTCTAACTATCTAATGGATTCTTCCTCTCTGACCCCTTTTTTTCTTTGTCTGCACTTGTCTTGCAGGGCTCCAACGGCTTCCCTGGATTCCCCGGGGCGAATGGCGAGAAGGGAGCAAGGGTGAGCTACAAAATTCCTCATTTTTTCTCCAATTACAGACGAGCACACTTGGTCACTGTGGGCTTTCCTGTGTAGCGGATGGATCAAAAGTAGATAGTGTAGAATACTGAAGCACAGGATGGTCAATGTGTCTCACACCACAAAAAAACAACAGTTTGAACATAAAATATTTTATCCACAGTTTTCAGTTAAATACATGTCAAAAAAGATTGCATCCTGTTCAATTTACATCTTTGACAGCGTCCAATTTCTTTTCAAATTATGGTTGTCTATTGTGTATTTCACTTTTTTATACCCAACTATGTAGGATCTGCACGTATTTCTGCACAAGAACATGTAATCGCTGAACGTCTCCTTCCAAAACCATTTGCATTATAATGCAGCTAGCAGCCTTCACTCTTTTGAGAAAGCTTTCATTGGCTTTCGAAACCTTGCTGCAGGCATTTGCTCCCATTCAGCAACACAAGTTTTAGTGAGGTCAGGGACTGGTATTCAGCGTTGAGACATGTCGCTCCAGCTCATCCCAAAGGTGTTGGATAGGTCTGAGGTCAGGTTTTGTGAAGGGGAATTAAGTTGTTCGAAATCAAACTCTGGAAACCTTTTTAAGTACTTAACTTTGTCACGACGAAACAAGAAAGGACTCTGCCACAAGTTGGAAGAGGCAGCTCTGGGTATTTGATGGCAGTCCCATGAGAGGACAAATGCAGCTAGGCCTTGGAGAGGACAGCAACCAAATACCAGCACCTGCTCCAAAAATGCAGGGACAAAGGGTGGCTATTTCCAATTGAAATTGGCTGCAGGGGTTTTCCAGGGCAGTCTGTGTGGAAAAGGCACAGTTCTGGGAATAGCACAAAGGTAGAGGGAAAAAAGCTGCTAGCAGGTTTGGGGAGGCAGAGGAAAGAGCCCCCTTTTTTGGCTCTGGCACAGGTGGGAGGAGTGGAGCTGGAAGGCAGGAGACGATAGGCAATGACAGGCCACCAGTGCCGACCTGCCAGTTGGAGGATGCTGTGGTTCTGTGTCAAAACATCTGAGGAATGTTGGACACTGCTTGATGACTTGTTCTCCTGGTCAAAAGCTATTGTCAGCTACAGGAAGCGACCAAGGGTGTTTACTGCAGGAAGTAAGGTGTTAGCATCTAGATATAGCGAATTGAAGCACACAATTGTCTGAAATATCATATGTAGCATCATGATTTCCCTTGATTGGTATAACCTAAACTTGAAAAGCAGACCCAGACAAAAATCTGTACAGCATACAACACCCTCTGTTCTTTAAACCTTCACTTTGTATGAAGAAAAACTCCCCTCAAAAAAACCTTTAACAGGGAAAAAATTGGAAAAACCCTCAGGGAGAGCGACTGAGGAGGGATCCTCTTCACAGGACGGACAGACGTGCAATAGATGTCGTTTGTACAGAACAGAAAATCACGATTTAGCACTCGAGGGAGGCCCGACAACAGCATTCAGCTTTGTTACCGTAGAGTGGTCCAGTTGAAAAGCGTTGAGGGATAAAATGAGATAGAGGGTTGCAGAATGGCAGGGAGGGTTATTATTGAAGAAACAAGCTCGTCTCAGCTCTCAAACAGACATTGAGAGGCAGACACCCATGGCCCCGGCGTGCTCGAACTGACAGGTAGTTCAAGCTGTCAAGTGCCTGTGGGTAACCACTTACCGCTAAAAAATTGATTATTTATTTTTGTCCAAAGATGCTCAGATCTATGTCCTCCCTCATGCAAACCCCCTCAGCATTTGTGTATGTCTGATGTTTGAGTGTATTTGTTGTTGCTTTAGCTTCTAAACAGAGATGAAAAGTACTTATATTCACTGATGGTACATGGAATGATTTTGTTCTAAATCAAAGCTTTTGTTTTTCTTTCTTAGGGAATCGCCGGCAAAGCAGGCCCTAGAGGGCAACGTGGCCCAACGGTAGGCAATTCATCTGTCTGCCAAGTCGGCTCGAGCCTTCCACATAAATGATTTATTGTGTTCAAATGAAAATCCCTTCTCTTAGTGTAGTTGTGTATGGGCTTTATTGTCTTGTCTTTTGAAGGGGATATGCACTGGGTGGGGAATTGTAGAGATGGGTAGAGAAGGCATTGATGACCTGCCCTTTATATAATTACTTTCTGTGTTTTGGTTTTATTGTTTTGTTATGTCTTCTATTATCGAATAAAATCTGAAAATACTATTTCTTTTTCTCATGTTCACTGTTTCATATGCTGTGTATTTAGGGTCCACGTGGTGGACGCGGTGCAAGAGGACCAACCGGAAAGCCCGGAGCAAAGGTGAGAACCAGTTAGGAATTTATTATGGTCGGGCCTGTTAGTACGTGCAAAATGAACAGAAAATTAGCAAATTCAGTCGTCTGAATGCAACATTTCCTTGCTATATATAAAAACCAAAAACAATACCAATGAACAGGCCAGTTTGCTCTTATGATGTAAAATATTTGGTACCAACTCATGTAGAAATATAAATGTGCAGGTGCAAAATGTGGCTGTATGACCCCAGTGTCATTTTTACCCCATGCATACTTAGACAATGTTTCTCTGTGCCTTTTCTCTCTCCCCAGGGCACCTCAGGCAACGATGGAGCAGGGGGTCCACCAGGAGAGAGGGTTAGTATCACATGTGTTTTTGATGTGTCTGGCATTTTGTGCACTGATTTAGTGCCAAAGTACAGCAGGTGAATTATACTTTAATCCTAACTCTGGGATGTAAAGTGATTTATTTTTCATATAAAATGAAATAACAAGGTGCGTGTGTGTGATCTATAGTAGCTGCTGATTACCAGCCTCAAGTTCTTAATGTACGTTTAATTTACCTGAAGACCTTCAGTAAGCCCCGCCCCCCATAATAACGGGTGCGAGGCTTGTCACGTGTCGCACCCAGTATGGCGTTTTCATCAGTGAGAGATTAATTCAAAAGGTAATAATAGCATTTTTCTGGAGTAATATTTCTGAAATGTTAGAGAGAAGTTGACAGGGTGACTACAATATACGCCTGAGAGCTATATGTACATTCGCAATATAATTTGTCGGCGGAGCATTGTGAAAAAAGCAACCGTTGGGTTCGTTAGGTTAATAAACCGTGAATAAGACGGACAGTGAAATCGAACAACATCGGCATCAATTGACCATTCACATAAATGTCAAACATATAAGTTACAGGAACAATAATGTTTTTGTACAGCAGTTTAAGTCAATATATGGTGTTATTTCAGACAAACATCTGTCTATTTTCGTGGGCGCTACTGTAGAAATTGTTTGTAACGTTAACTTCCGGTACGTTAGCGGAAACAGCAGTAAGCTAGTTAGCGTTAGTCGCTGTGGCTAATCACGGTGGTTAGCTACTAATGGCGAAAGTTAATTGCTGACAATTCAACAAATAATGATTTGTTTGCGTGTTTAGCGGATATATAAAGGGGTCGTTTGGATAGTGGGGTTGCACAAGGTATTTAGTCATAGTCACTAATATACGTTATCGACCCAGAAACTAAGCAATGTAACGGTACTGTTGTGGGCGGCGGCAGCAGCAACATGTGTTTTAGCTACCTAATATAAAGGGACACTTAATAAACCAGTATCACTCGAAGTATTAGGAATGTTTTCCCGCTCTGCCTTACTGCAAAACAGCCTTTTATTTTTAGTTTGTATGTGTTATTCTTTGACTTGAGTTGATTTTTTTAAAACGGTGAACAACAAGCAAAGCTAACATACTAACAAACAAACTAAAGCACATGGTAGCGGTAGACCAGTTATTCCGTTTGTCTTCCCATCCCCTGACATCAGAAATACTGTTTCCTTGAAGTTGTGTATAATGCCAATTTTCTCATTTTGGAGGTATTGTTATCTGTTGTAATATTAGTTGTAGATCTTGGAGCCATCCATCCCAAGAGACAACACAGAGTAGTTAACATGTCCTTCTATGTTATTTGAGGCCACTTATTCATGTCGTCCTCTCCTTTTTTTAATAGTTTTAGGGCGTGGCACAAATCTGCCATATCACTTTTGTTTATGGATTTTATAACAAGCAAAGTCTCATAAAAAATAACTTTAAATAACCCTTAGACTGTCCAGCGTTAGCCCAAGACAAAATCATTGAAGCTTGAGAGACGTGCCAAGTTCCGGTTTCTAACGTTGGATTGGACAGGGGCCATCCTCTGGAAGGGCTTACCTCACTCTACATCAAGCTGAAACTTCTGAACCATAACATAAAGTCATAAACAATTATATTATAAAAGATTAATTTCTAAGCAACCCTGGAAAGAAAATAACTAAAATAAAAAAATCTAATTAAATACCAATAACCATTTAAGGTTGTGTCTTATCCATTTTTCTCTAAACTCAATTTTTTTCTTCACTTAAGGGGCCTCAAGGACCACAGGGACCTGTCGGTTTCCCCGGACCTAAAGGACCCAATGTAAGTAGCTTCTGACAAACATGCTGTGAGTTAGCAACAACAAGTCAAAGTTGACACTTTTCATATTAGCTTTTCAAATATAAATACCACTTACGACCTGCTGTCTTGATTTTTATGAACTGTCTACCTGTACACCCCCAGGGTCCAGCAGGAAAAGATGGGCTGCCCGGTCACCCTGGACAGCGAGGAGAGACGGTGAGTGGCTCGTGTCATGCCGTTTGACCCTAAACACAGTGCATGAGCACCCACTCACCCCCCACTCAGTCTTTCAGTCTGTCAGAGTTTGTGCATGATTAAAGCAAGAAAGAGGATATCTGAGAGAGCATACACATTGTGTTTTTAGAGCAAAAGTAGAGCACCATTCATAGAATGTCTGGGCACTGTGATACAGGCACTGAGCTGGTTCAGTACATCATAACAACTAGGTGTCATGATTCCCTAAATTCAGGATTCTATTCACAATAACTGCAAATTCAGAATCATTTTATTAGTTTACTTAAGGACATACATTGACACATACTGATTGTCTGTGTGGCTCAGAGCCTTCACTGTGGAGCACAAAGTAGACAGTACATACTTTATAACCCTGGATTTTTACTATCAACATTATCTCTGTTTTTCCCTTCAGGGCTTCCAAGGAAAGACAGGACCTCCAGGACCCGGAGGGGTGGTTGGACCACAGGTAAACATACAGTTAGCTTCCACGTCCTCACTTAGTCTCTGTCTTGTTGTTGAAGAATGATGAGACACTGAAATGTACGAGAGCGTGCATGTGTAACAACTGCTGAATCCCAAAAAGCAATAGCCTTTTGCAGAGAATGTAATCAAGATGCATCAAATGGTTTGAAAAGAATTTTGGATGCCTTCAGTGAGATCTCTTACAGTTCAAAAGTAATGAGGCATGGACTGAAAATAAATGATTCCATCTCATTTAGACTTTAATTTATTGTGTAAGAAAAGCAAAAGTAGTCAATAAAGCATAATCTTATTGCTAGCATGAAATGTGAGATATCTTAAACATCAAAACTACTACCGTTGTATCAACACTATATCTCATTTAGGACACAGGGGAGGACACATTTTATATTACATCAACCTTAACATGTCTCTGCTGTCTCTAACAGGGCCCAACTGGAGAGACAGGACCCAGCGGAGAGCGAGGACATCCAGGCTCTCCTGGTCCACCTGGTGAGCAAGGTCTACCTGGAGCTGCTGGAAAAGAGGGTGGAAAGGTAAATTAGCAAGTATTTTCAAACATATTTTTGTTTAAATGCTTTTCAAACATGCTGGCGGGTTTTGGGGTTCAGAAGATGAATGTAACAGGTTTATTCTAATAATGATTATGGGAAAAACAAAATATAACGAAGACAAATACAAACACCTTGAAGTTCTGGCTGAATATGCTTGAATTTTGTTGTAGCTGTAGAGCAAACTGAAAACATCTAGTCATTCAAGGTCCTTTGATTATGAAGAAGAGTGTATTTGTATTTATTGAGATGTAATTTGTCATATGAATAAGAAACAACTAGCACAAGAATAGGCTCTTGTTTTTAACATGCTTTTTTAAGGTAAATAAGATTTTATAGTGTTTATTTACACTGTAGCAAAAGTCCCCTCTTATTGTTATAAATAAAAAATTTATTTGACGGCTGGTTGTTCAAAATCAGCACATCTCTGCTGTTCAGACACAATACATATATTTAAGCTTTACCACTCACTTCAGTTGTTTTTCTCTGACTCCGTCTTATATTCTCCCAGATTCAACTCTTCTCTTTGTTTTCACCTAAATCAATTCTGCGTAATGATTACCTGACGGTAAATCAGATGTCAGTTAAGTGGATGTTATTTTTTCTCCCTCTGTAGGGTGATCCAGGTCCTCAGGGTCCTGGTGGCAAGTCAGGACCTTCTGGTCTGAGGGGCTTCCAGGGGACAAGAGGTCTTCCAGGGGGCATGGTAACAAACAGACACACATAAACTCACTCATGCAGACACACACATTGAACATAGAAGTGTCTTCTCCCACATTCTGAGCACACACCCAGTTGAATCTAGCTCCAAACCCCAATTACCAGGCTAACTACCTGCTGTTAAACCAAATGTCAGGCTTGGCAGTGAAAGGTGCAGAACTGGCTCACATAGAAGTAACAGAGAGCACTGAGCCAGCCACAGTATTGATGAAGTTTATCATAATTAATCCCAGCAAGGTTGAAGTAGATTGTAGTTTATTGTAAATGTGGCTTCTGCAATGCATTTAAAAAAGTAAAATTAAAAGCTGTGGTCTGTGCATTAAAGAGGCATTTCATTCCACATTCAGAGCTGCACTAGTTGCAGAACCTTTCCTTAAAGGAATTGCTGTTTTATTTTCGATCGAAGGATGAGTCAAAGCCCTCTGATTCTGATTCAAACCCACGACTTTGAGAGTGCATCGCGTGAACCCTGTAGCTTGCTGGGTAACCCCGAATTAATTCTCAAATGAAGTGGGCGTAGGTGAGAAAAAGTTCAAGGTGAGAGCGGGTGGCTGTGAGAGGCTGACTGAGGATCAGCTTGAGGGACTGAGGATGAAGCTCATTTCAAGGCTGACCATAAAGAGAGCACATGACAGCACAGCCCAGACTTATTACCACCGTTAGCTTTATCCCATGTGTGCAGAGGGATGGTTGTCTCTTCATAAGGGCAGCATACTCGAGCAAATAGAGCCTCCAACTTTCTCCTGAATTGATCCCAACCATTCACACACAGACAGACACAAACATACATAAACAGGTGCACCTGTTGTAAGAGCAAAACTGTAAAAAGTTCATCCAATAATGTTTGCTGAGACAGTGCAGGTACAAACACACACACAAAAAGTTTATGCAAAGGGAGAAATGGATTGATGCACACATACACACACACACTTTTCATCCCATCTCTCACTCTTGAGGAAAGGCACAGTAGCAGTATACGAGCCAATAAATAACTTTTTGTGTGTCTGGCAAAGAAAGATCCTTCCAGCCTTCTAATGCAGCATGGTGAAATGTGGAACCCGGGGAGGTTGAGAGGCTGCTTGGCAGCGTCTGCACCCCCTGGCTCTGTCGGAGCCTGTAAATTAGTTATTATAATGAAAGTCTTTACTGCCTCTGGTGAACTGTGTTTTCCATATGCAGCCTCAGCCTCCTGGTGCTATTTTTCAGCAGCACAGGCATTGCCATTCAAGGACCTGGATCTCAAGGAGATGACAGGGGTCCAGAAAAAGATGGACTTTACTTGAACTTGTACCCAACCCCAGGCTTCAGCAACTTGTCATTCGTCCCCTTTTTTTCATTTTCTTTGAAGCTCATTTAATGTCTTCTTTTGCACTGATAATATAAATACGCCCACAGATTAGGCTGTATCATAATTTATTAAGTAATAGCCAGTTTTTCTCCAGTGGAGTTGAAGTGCAGCCTAAGTAAATGTTTTGAAATCTTGGTATTTCATGAACTCATTTGTGCCCAAAGAGTCTATTTAGTATGATAAGGAGAAATGCCACAACATTTGTTGTGATTGGTCTAAAGTCTGGAAGTCTGGTATGGATATGCTTTGGGCAACAGTAAAACTCTCTCATATTTATTGCAAAAATAGCAGTCTGAGTTTATATTCTGAGTTTGGTCATTTTAAAGAAATCCAGTTAATGAACTTGCTTACCGAACTTAATAACAGAATTCCCCAAGTATTGCCTGGTTGCTTGAAGTGGTGGTTCAACCGATTTCCCCCCAAAATGTATTTCCTCACTTACCTAGTAGCATCTAACATGAAGATAAGTTTGCTTTTACGTGCTTAGGTTTTAAAGACGTCTGTCTCTGCGATGATAGCTGCTTGCCCAATACAATGGCTGTGAATGGGCTTTCATTTGTGATGCTCATAGCAGTGAAAGTGGCATTTGAAAAGCAACATCTCCCCAGAAACGGTCTATACTTTTCTCTGGATAATGCACAGAAGTCCCTGTGAACATTTCTCTTATATACTATTTGAATATCTAATGACATAATAAGGAATTCTAAAAGAAATCTGTGCTTTTTGATGCTTCACATTTTATACTGAGTACCTAAAATGTGTTCCCATTCATTCCCATTTTATTGGGGTGACAGCAGGAATCTGCTTGACTCTTGTAACAAAACCTGGATAAACCAAAGCTATCTGAAAATCTTTTTATTTTTTTGTAATTTGGGTGAATTGACCCTCATGACCTGCTGCCTTAGTCATTTGGAAGCTAATAACATGAGGTTTGTGAGTGCAAATTCAAAGAAAGCACATGGTCCATTTGCCTTTTGCTTTCACATACATAAATCTGGAAGGATTGATTTAAGTAGCGTTTAGAAAACTTTACTTGAGAGGCAAAACAAGAAACTTTTATCATCTGTCATCATATCTTTTGGCCATGATAGAATCGTCACTAATAAGCAAAAAGAGATACAACTATAATTACTATAACTACTCAAATATTTCCTCCCTTTTCAATACTGTACATAGATCACAAATTAGTAGTTACTGTATGCCTTTCTGGATCTAAGCCCTCCACATACACATGCACATAAACAGGTATACACATATCCACACACATACACACACGGTAACATTTAAAGGCCTATTGACAGCTGTGATTACTGCTCTTTGAATGGCATTGAGCGGCAGCCCGCACACAGAAACCAGATCTAACCCTCTCCTGTCCTCTGCTTTCAGGGTCCAGCTGGCTTAAAGGGAGGAGAAGGGCCTCAGGGTCCCCCCGGCCCCATCGTAAGTAGCCCGTTACTATGGTTACCTCATCTCTCCTGCCACAGAGATTACAGTGAAAAGCGACTTGTGCTTTTGGAGAATGGAGTTGCACACGCTGTGCACAGCTCCGCTCTCCAGTCATTCAGCAGCACCTGTAATGTAAACTCCAGTGTAGAGGGTGGTAGAGTAGTCCAGGGGGGTATGATTGAAATCAATACCACAATAGTTTAAAAACAGAAAAGAAAAAGGAAATGCATTACAATATTAAATGTCAAAAGTAATTTTTCAGATTTGTTTTCTTGTTTAGCCAGGTAAATAAAGACATTACACACAAAGCTTAAAGTTATAGTATGCAGGATTTTCCAAACAATGTGTAGACTCATACAAAAATAATCCCTCAATCATCACTTACGGCCCACTTGAAGTGTGTGAAAGAGGTAGGACCAGGTCACTGTTTTGCAATTCATGAATACGTCTCAAGTCATAATGCACTATTCACCACATTTAAGGCCATTTCAACAACAGAGTAATAATATATTGACAAAAATCATTAATGCTTTAAAAAAAAGAAAAGAAGTAAAAACAAGTTTGGCAAACACCCATGACCATGAAAAGAGCAGACAGCGCTGAAAAAGCGAGGCGAAACTCCAGGCAGTCAAAGCTCGTTCCAAAACGAGTGAATCTGGGGTTTGCTTTCACTTATGTTCACTTACAGTAAGCAACAGTTCCTGCATAGTATACATTTAACCTGTTTTTGTTTTTATGCTACTTATTTTTTGCTGAATCACCTCTCATACTAATGTTTATTGTGTTTAACTGTCATATTAGATAAACATTTCTGTTTTAACAGTTCTAAATAAGAAAGCTGTGCATTTGTGTACTGTGCTTTGATAAAAGCAATATGCTGCTTGACTTAAAATGCTTTTCGAACAGCTATGAGATATTCTCAGGTGGGAAGTTAACAAGAGTGCCTGACAACATCTTTTAGAAGTGCCTAATCATTGCTTAATTGCCCAATTTACAAACCACAGTTCTTTCATCTCAGAAGCCTGATTGGTCGTACATGTTTCCCTCTCACATTAAGTAGCTGCGATCACAGCAGTTGTGATGCAGATGCAGAAAGCATGTTTTTATTTTGCACGAGCACTTCTTTTCGAGAAACTTTCCCCTTCATTGATAATCACACGTTAACACACTCGTGATGTTTTTCTCTGTGATTATGGGTACTTACGTTACATCCTCAGCATCACTGATTTAATCACGGCGAGGGACATCCTCTCACATACTATATCTGCATTCATATACTGCGCTGTTGATGATGAAAAGGAGCGGGAGTGGCAGGGCGACCCATAAATAAGTGGAGCACTTTTTCCCCTGCCTGGGTCTCTGAGCCCCTCAGTTAGCGATATATGTAATAAAAAGCCTCAGGAGCTCCGGTGGTGAATCTGTACAAAAAACTGACTGACAGGCAGCTTTGAACTGTCTGACATTTTGTTCAAGCGTTAAACGCAGGCTCCCGATAATTGCCCCTGCTCACCAGCAACAGAGCAACACCAGATTAGATGACAGCGGATATGCAGAGCACGGATGAAAAGATGATGAAAGCGCAGAAAAGGGGAGTTCTCTGAATGAGTTAAACCATTTCCACTGCAAAATGAGATAGTTTTCTTAAATTGGCTTGAAAGTGAGCCATTGGATGAAAACACGTGAGCGACTGTTTTGGTAGTGTTTTAAAAAAAACTCCTTTAAAGAGGCCGGTGTGCAATGCCCACGCACACAAGAGATCTGATATTTTCCTCCATCGATTTCCTGCCAGAGAGTGAGCTGCTGTTGTGCTGTGGGAAAGTCTGTGAGTGCTGTGTGTGTGTTGCTTTTTCATAGACCCTTAAAAGGGTTAT
Organism: Serranus cabrilla; assembly: GCA_903364295.1. NCBI lineage: Eukaryota > Metazoa > Chordata > Actinopteri > Perciformes > Serranidae > Serranus > Serranus cabrilla. The sequence goes on from CAFUXE010000409.1 coordinate 726,136, forward strand.
GTGTGTGTGTGTGTGTGCTTGAAAGAGACAGACCAAGAAACCAAGAAACTGCTCAGAAAAAAAGAAACCAAGAGAAAGAACGCGACAAGTTGAGTCACAAACACAAAGTTTTTCGGTTGCAGTTTTGATATCTAGCCAACGAATCACATGTGTGGGAGAAAAACATGGGTGAAATGAGACAGAGAGGAGCAGAAAGAAAGAATGTGAGTCAAAGTAATGTTTGTGATTGTGTATGTGTGTCCTGGCGGCAGGCAGGTTGGCAGGCTGGAGATGACAGTTTGGAGCCGAGTGTGTGTGTGTCACCGGCAGTGTCTGTCATGAAATGGGCCAGGCATATGAGTGCCAGGTGGCAGCTCACATCAGCAGCTGAATGAGTGTGTGTGTGCGTTGGGGTGAGATTTTGGCTTGTACACATACAAGTTTTATTTGAAAGCAGCCTGAGACCTTCCCCGGGAAGGAAAATGCTGTAATGTCCTGCTGATCAAAGATGTAGTCACAGTGATTTTTGGCCACCCATACAGTGATGAGCACCCACCTGAGCGTGGTGAAGAGTGGGCTAATAAGACATGCTGATGTGGGAAAGAATGGAAAGACCTTCCATAAGGCCTTGGCAGTGGAAAGCAGCTGAATCCTATTAGTGAGATAAGAGTTGGTACATCAGCAGTGAAGCTTTGAGGCTGAGAGCAGGGTCATTGTACTTTTATCATCATTTAAGTTCAATCATAGCTTACATTTTTATTATTGCTCCTCGCAACAATCAAATAAAAAGGTGGTTTTGTACATATTTTCATGTCTGCTTGTTGCAAAAGCACTGCACTTACTCTGCACCTACTAAAAGTTTGTTAATAGTGTTAATATGAAAGAAAGACAAAAAAAAACAAAGAATCGTAGTCTATAGAAAATATATACTTTTAAATGTTTTTGATTAGTGAATCCTTTCTAATGAAGCCATTCCTTCAACGCTTTCTGTCACTTTCAGCTGTTTCGTACCTTTTCTGCAGGAACTGACTTCTCTAGTTAGTTGCCACTCGATGCAGCAGTGACTGATGGGTCTTTGTTCTTTGGTGACAGGGTTCTCCTGGAGAGAGAGGTGCTGCTGGCCCTGGAGGTCCCATTGGTCTGACAGGACGCAATGGACCCCAAGGACCACCTGGCCCTGCTGGAGAAAAAGGAGGCCCAGTGAGTATTTCTGTCTAACTCTAACTCAGCCAAACACTTTTAATCCTCCATGCGCTGTCATGTGTGAGCAAAATGTTGATTTGACTGCTGTCACTGTGAAACTTTTTTTGTGTGATGTGTTTAGGGAGAGAAAGGTCCCATGGGTCCTGCTGGCCGTGATGGTATTCAAGGTCCTGTCGGTCTTCCTGGTCCTGCTGGTCCTCAGGGTCCCCCTGGAGAAGACGGTGACAAGGTGGAGTAATAGATGTGATATACTGGAACGCCCAAATAATCCTGGATTTGGGTAGCAACTTCAGAATTAGCTGTATTTAAACAAAAGCACATTAAAAAAAGTTTTACAATGACATTTGTAACCAGCATCTCCTCCCTAATGAGATCAGATGAATGTAGTTCAACAACAACTGTCTGTATTTTCAAAATATGTCTAGAAATGTGAGGATTTATTTCCTGTTATATCTTCTTACTTTGTTGTTTGGTATTTTTTATACTGACGAGGAGTTCATTTGCAAAAACAGATAAAAAGCCATTCTTAAAATGAATAAACCAACACCAATTTGATTGGTTTTACCCTGAATTCACAATAAAAAACAGGACAAAAAATGAAAAATTTGATATAGTTTGACTGATATTCTCTGCACAGCATCAAAAGAAAAAGAAGTTAAAATAAATCCAAATGGACATATCAGTTTTTTCAAAGGAACTCTTCAAACACACACACACAGACACACATATATCAGTGTCATACATCTATGCATTACTTAATACACAGTGCATATGTATCGAAAGCGCACGTACTGCATTAAAACAAATACTTGTTTCTTAGTAACTCTGTTTAGCCTGCGGCCTAGAATAACAGGAAATAATATTAGATATTGCTGCACCCAGTGAACAAAATAAGCGCACTCTGAACACAAACAGATAAACATGTAGTGAAGTAGCCAGTAGCTTACACACCCTGTTTACCCTCAGGCCAGCAAATCACACATCCACACTGAATCACAGATCTGGATCCTTACATTTGTAACCATCGTGCCTCTCCGATCCCAGTCACGTCTTCTATCACACCGTTTTGTCAATCATAGTGCCAATGGGGTTAGACAGGGAGCCAATCAATTAATTGCAAACACTCGCCCAAGGTCTGGGTGGGCCAATCAAATTAGAATCTCTTTGAGAAATATTTACTACCCAGTGGTGGTAAAGGTGACACTTTAAGATATTGGACTTTGACTAAATGTGGGAGGCAAGATGGAGAAGAGAAATGTGAGCTCTGCTGTTTATATTGCACCACAGGGAGAAGTTGGTGGACCTGGACAGAAGGGAAGCAAAGGAGACAAGGGTGAACTTGTGAGTCTATTTCTGCCTCTCTAACTTTTTTTTCTGTACGACAAAGAGTTCTGAATGATAATCCATGTTAAATTAGCAAAATCTTAGATGCTGGATTTTCATATAAGATGAATAAATCAAAGAACATGGGTTACTTCCCAGTGACTCATCTCAGGTTATCGTGCCCTGAACAGTCTGCAGCCAATAAAATATTAACTCAAGTGCTGCTGTGTTTCCTTAATGGGTACTTAGATTTCTCATCTTAAACATTCTTGCTTTTTAATTGACTTTGGTATTAGTCATCAGAAGCATCACTCAAAAGAAATTAAATACTGCAGTATGTGTTCTGTGTCTGCATGAGGATAAACAGCATACAAATGCAGCAGCACGTTTTCATTAACTTCTTCTGTTCTCTAGTGTTAATGGAAACAGATAGCGTTCTAATTGTTTTGTATATATAGTTTTAATGTGATTATTGTATGTATGATTGTGTGTTGTTGGATGCAGTGGTATTATTTCACTGTTATTGCTTACTGTATAAAATGTGTGAACAACTTACCAATAAATCTCGATCTCATTACTCCTTGTGGTTTTAGGGTCCACCAGGCCCAAGCGGTCTTCAGGGTGTGGTCGGAGCTCCTGGTCCAGCTGTGAGTATCACTTCCACTGGCTATTTTATGTCCACGTTTTCCCATTAAATATGATTAGACACTTTCAGTTCACTTTTATCAACTAAGTTATACCACTTAGTAACACATGCACACCAACAATGAAAACCTTTATTTGACAGATACTGAATTTTAATGGAATTTTTAACATTGCTTTGTTTCCGACATTTCAGATGACTTAAAAATTCTAGTGTTTTCCCTGTGGTAGCCCGTGCTTGCCCGGTTAGATTCTGGGTCAAAATAATAAAAAGGCAAATCAAGTTTGAAATATTTATACCAATTCAGGGCCCCATGAAGGCAGTGACAGCGATGATACAAAACTGCCAGCGTGCCTGCGGGCAGAGCTTTCTAACTCTAATTCAGAGCTGTGGTGTTATCGCAGAGTGACAGAGTCATGCCTGGTTCTGCAGCACTAGACTACGATATTAGGTTGTTTTTTTATCCAGAGCAATGTAAACACTTTGCAGGTTTTGATCTTGACTTAACCATTTCTGACTGATGATGTGATCTTCAGTCAAATGGGCTGGTACAGTGTTAAGATACATTGGAGAAACCGGACATTAATGGGACACTTTGGATTGTTTCAAGTGTTGGGTCAGTGTATTACCTACAGTAGATGGCAGTCAGAATGCCCAAAGCTTGTAGAAGCATGTATGCTATATTTATAAGGCCTTTCAGATGGGAAGATTAAGCTGTATTGTACATCAATATTCTCTGGAAAGCCACTAGACTCCTTTGGAAAAAACAGTAGTTTTACCTTGCAGAACACAGAAGTTGCCGATCTACCGCTGCCTCAATCTGTTAGTTCAATTGATTTTGTTATTGTGTGACTTTGATGAAGCCAAACTAATCCTTTGAACACCAAAGTCAACCAATAACAAACTAACTGATCGAGGCAGCAGTAGACTAGCTAGTCCTGTGTTCTGCAAGGTAAAATGATTGTTTTCCAAAGCAGTCTAGAGGCTTTGAAGAGAGCATAGACAGTGGCTTGGAAAGGGTCCCTGACAGCAAGGATAAGTGGGTAAACATTCTAAATACAGCAGACACTTACAAAGGATATTGATCTTTTTAGGTGGCTGTAATACTTGTTGCTGCTGCTGTCCACAGTAGGACATTGCTTTGATGTTTAGTAAACTGGGTCAGTGCTGACTCACATCCACTGTACATAATACACTGACCATGAAAAAGTAGCTCACACAACCTCACTTTGTTAAATCCAAACCATCCCTTTAATGGCACATAGTTGGAGACCCCTTTTACAAAGTTTTATTCCCTCGAACGGCAGAAATTAAGTACTGTTGCAGCCAGGTCAGAGTTACATTATGCAAGCAATATTGCTTTTTACTATCGCCCCTGCAGTTCAAAAACCTTTGGCTGCACTCCCATTTATTTAAAAATCCCTGTCCTTTTATTATTGTAATGTTTCACAAATTTTATTTTAATTTCGACTATTACTTGCAGCCATGTACCCCACAAAGAGTTTTGTCATCACAGCCGTTAACAGTTTGTCCTTTAGAAAGATTTTAAGCACCCAGTCATCACTTTCATTGCCGTTCTGAATTTGAGTTGCTTCGCAATACAGGCTCACAATTACAATGATTCACCAACCCACCAATCGTTACCATGTGTTACCTCATGTGGCACCCGGTTTAGCTGAGAATACTTCCTTGCATGCTGCAGAACATCGTCTGCTTATCCATCTCATTAACACAACAGGAAAAGTCCTGTTTCTACAATAGCTTATGGCCCGAGGGCAACTAACAGCTCATTGCTATAAATTATCAGGCCTTAACAACCATTCTAGCAAAAATTCAGCATCTGCAGGGCTCTGTGGGGGCTAGAATAGACCTGGTGAGACGGATTGCCGCGAGCAGGTAGTGCACCCAAGCTGAATAACAAATTATTTAACAGTTGTTTGTCCTGGTGAGTCAGTCTGCTCATGTGTATTCATACCTTCCTCGCGGAGACCTGACTCGTGCTGTGTAGTTTCACCATTATCTGCCCTCTTTTTAGTATTGCAAGTCCTAATGCTGCTATCAGTGTCTACTATACTATCCACCCCACCTCTCAATCCAGGAAAAATGTTGGTTTCCAGGGAAGGGAATGATCCAATTTTGTTTTCGGCTGAGGCTTAACAAGGTTTACAGCTCATTCACCAGCATAGTCTTTAAGATACAACTACACTATTGATCTTCATCAGGGTGTGGTATGCACTTCTGTTTATGTATCAGTGTCTCAGACTAGACTCCAGTTGAGTCATAAATTACACCTGCTTCAGCATGAGTGTGATGCCTCCAGGCCAAAGCATCTCTTCTACCTGTGGGTACTGATCTCTCATTTAATTATATCAGCCACACTTCACATTTCAGATAGATGCATATAAAATGACTACAAGGTCTTTAAAAATTAAACATCCATACTTATAGTACAAGTAGTTATACACTGATTTATGATGATTAAAGCCCAGCAGAAAGTGTTTTTATGCTGAGAACTTCAGCGTGTTTCAAATGCACATATTATTGCTTTTCCCCACTCTCTTACTGCTGTGCTCCACAAATCATTTTTTAGAATATAATTTGACATTTGGGGTAATGTACTTCTATGTATTAAGTTTTCGCGTCACAACTTGTGCACTTTACACATTGTCTAATTAACAGAGACTAGAGGTCATGAATTCTAGTGGAGGATGAATGACAGGCAGTAACAGACTAGCGCCCCCTTGTGGCAGTTTGATCACTATGGGTGTGATGATACATGTATTTTGGTTCGTAAAACCAATTCAGTGATCAACGATCCAATATGACCGATGCTAAGTGAAGATATCAGTACATGTCTTTAAAATACACTTTTATTTTGAAATTTCCACTTTATATTTATATTTCTTGTCTTCATCTTGGAAACAGTTTCATGCTTTCCTCCATGTTCTTTTGGTGCTTCAATCTAATCCCATCAATCAAAGAGCTCCACTTTGTCAGTTAAATGGTGGAGCAGGTTTTGTATGCTGTTACAAAAAGTGACAAATTATGCAGCATTTAAGTTCAAACTCTCTACAGGCAAACTCATTTCAGATGCCGATCTCCCAGAGGAGCTTTCAGTACAGTCAAATTTGTTTCTTTTTCTTTTGGTTTAAGCCTTTTAAACTTTAGTCCACTTTGTCTCAGACTCTAACGTTCAAAGCTGTATTCACGCTACCTGTAATCACCTAACATTTCCTTCTAAACTGCTCTGCATTCAGCACCGGCGCCCGAGGCTGCCTACATGTCCCAGGGCTCAGCGAGAGCTCCACAAGCACTTTCAAGTGCTGACATGCGTTTGAACTGAAAACTCCCCAGTTTGTCAGCACTTCGCCTCTTCCCTGTAGTCTCCCCTTTCTATCCTCTGTAGCCCTGTGCACCTCTGACTTCACAGATGAAGTCAGCATCTTTCACATACAGTGTTTACCATAACCCTGTGGCTGTTCTGTAGTCTATCCTGCACTCCCTGATCAGGAGCTTCGGTAATCTGGTAGCCCAGCAGCACGGTGGATCCCTGGCCAGAACTGTTGGCTCACCCTTGTCCTTTTTTGTTTTGCATTTGCAGTTTCCTCTAAATGCTCAAATAGCCTCCACCGTTTAAAAGATTTGCAGGTTGAATGTAAACACTAAATGGCCTGTGAGTGCAAATGTCTATTTCTGCATTAGCCCTGAGATAGACTGCTGACCTGTCCAGGGTGCTTGCTGAGGAAAGCTCTGGCCCTCACATGACCCTGAGTTTTAATATGTGGGTGTAGAAAATTGATGGATGGATGAAATTGCCATAAAATGACCTTCAGAAAAGGCATTAAGGTAAACTGTCTGTCCTAATCTGTGTTTGAATACGGGCATCGACCCACCCTCCACCATGTGGGCTTGGATATACTCCATAACCTTGAAAAGGATTAAGAGGGCAAAGAAATCCCATAAGAGAAACTCCACATTGATACCAGTGTTTGTGGACTTGCATTTGCCGAATCTTGGGCTAATGGGGATCAAAGTGAAGATGTTTTTGATTTAATGAGCTTTACCTCCCACAGGGCAGTGATGGTGAGGCTGGACCCAGAGGACAGCAGGGTATGTTTGGCCAGAAAGGAGACGAAGGACCCAGAGGATTCCCTGGTCTCCCAGGACCCATCGGACTGCAGGTACACACACGTTTCCCTTTCTCTCCCTCTGAACACATGACAACCAGATCTCATTGAACGAGCCTAGTAGGTATGCACATCACTTTCCTTGTGTCAGCCAGCTGCAGCAGATTGAGTTCCTCCACACGCCTTAAACCGACAACAGTTCCCTCTCCTTACATCATTTACGTTACATCAAAACAGAGCATCATTTATTAATGCAGCCTTTGTGTTGCTCCTGGGCAAATAATGCTTTTTTCTCCCTCAAGGACTTTCCGTAACGTAGACAGTGCACAAAATCCATCACCATTGCTAACATTTTGCATTTGGCATTTTGCCGCGTTGTTAATGGTTGAGGGGAGGCTGCCGTTGGTTTTCCACTCAGACTACATCATTATCATGCAGTAAACCACTTCCTTGCAGTGCTCCCAGGCCCAAATAAGAGACCAGCTGCTGGGTATTCAATCGGATATTTTAATCAATGTATAGTAGAAAGTCATTAATCTTTTGCAAATATGCCTCATTATAGTCTTATTACAACACACATACAGTATTAATTTGCTAAAGGATTTAGAGAAAAGAGGCAGCAAGGCTGGGAGCAGGAAGACAGTCAGGAAGCCTTTGATTCTTGGGTTTGTTGTCAAACCTGTGACCCTACAAATAGTCTGTCTCACCACCAGTAAACTCTGTGCACATTAAAAGCTGTGCAGAGTGAAGTTTGAGAGCTTTTATCAATTAATGACCCACAGTTTTATTTTCCACTCCAACACACATTGATCTGTGGCTATTTATCTTACTTTTAATGGTAGAGGTTAATCGATTTTATTTTAGAAAGTGTTTTTCTTGGAATCATGCACAAAGTATTTTGGTATTAAAAAAATCTAAACAAGGAGAAGAAACTTTTCTTCATTATGCAACACAGTGCTGGAACCAACTGCTTCATGGTCATACCAATTATTCTAAAGAAATGTTCAACCCCAAGTTCTTATTATATTATTATTTTGAATATTTATGCTCACTTTAAATATATCTTTAAATATACACTTCTCTCTTATTTTGCCCTTTTAAACTATCGTTTTAATTTTGAATTGTGCTCTGCTAAGCACCTTTAATCTACCTGCATGAATGGAATTTGATTTACAAATAAAATGACTGAAAAAGAAAACAACAATGTTTTCAAACAGCTTACATTCAGTGTTTTTCTGATACAACCGTGTGCTGTTGATTAGTATCGGCTAACTTTCTGTAGATGTTGCTGTGTAGCTGAGTCATTTCACTGACTGATCACTCATTCATCTTGTGCAACAGGCAGCAGATAATAGTAAATGCTTGAACATAATGTACTCTTGTGCCCACACTTTTGCCCATTCAGCAGAAGGTACACAGCCTCACTCCAGGAACTAACTGAGGAGTATACCGTACATCCTGTGTTTGCTTTTAAATTGTCCCTTAAGGATGTAATGCTAAGATTAAGACTAAGCTTTCCGTGCTTCCACTTTGCTCTCTTCAGCCTTCTTTTCCTCTAAACTGCAACAGAGTGAAAGAGAAGCAAAAAAGCATTGACTCATTTAAGCCAATGAGCTGAAGTTGGAGAAACTTGCTTTGGTGGCAATGAATAAAGAAACGGCACATTTTAGAATATCTAAAAGTCAATTATCCAAGGACTGACTGAGGATGAAATTAGAGTGAAGCCCTGCTGGTCAATAGGGCCAGATAACGTTGTTATTAAGTGCAATTGGTTTTTAATTGGGCATAATGCACTCCATCTCCACTCTTTTAATTATGTTTGGCTAAGCTGCCCTTCAATAGATGGCAGCAGCCACTGCGAGCTCAGCTCTTCAATTCAATTATCTGTAGCATTAATGATTTTTGACCATGGGGAATGAATGGCTTTGGTTTGAAAGACTTCCATCATTTAGAACTGTGTTTGCCGTGGAATATTGGAGCCCCGGCTGAGTGGATGAATTCATCAGATCGAGAAGTTAAGATGTGAATGAAGAGGAGAGTAAATATCAGATTTGATATATATAATAGTACCACAGGGTCTATGTAGTTCAGGACTAGTGTGAAAATATACAGAAAAGCCAAAGCCATAAACAAACATGTAACAAGTATTTATTTGCACTGATTTGTGAGGCAAAGAAGAATTGTGTGCATACTTTTATTTTGCTGGTAATACACTTTTTAATTCCAGCCTGCTAATCCATTAGTACATATGTTTTAGAAAGAAGCCCAACAGGTCGAGCATTGATGAAAACCCTGTCGCATCCAAACATAATGCATGAAATAATTTGATGCTTTGTTTATTTTTCCATTCTTACCACCCTCGTGTTTTATTACTGTGACGAAAGTTTCAGTCAGAATCTGTTATAAATGATCTTTCTCTGCCATTCCAGAGCAACATTAAATCAACAAAATGGGCTGAAACTACACATATGTGATCTCAGTGATCGATATTCATGTCATTTTGGTTGCACGGTAACTTATCATTACTGCTGCTTTCCACCCACCTATTGATTATGCATGCTCCATCAGGGAGCTTTACTAGCACAACAAATAATAGCTGCAATTATGCAAACAGATAATAAGCTACAATAGCAAGTGAGAGCTCCTTCATTTTTGTTGCACACACACTTCCCAAGTTGTATTCAAACTGTTTTTGTCAAACATGATTGAATCCCAGAAGTGGATAATGCACACCGTCTGCACCGTCCCCTTTGTTTCCACTTTCCTTTGGACATAGATGGATGCAGCTCCCACCCTGTAATTTACACAGGCTGATTATACCCAAGCCTCCCATAGCCTTTAATTACAATAGGTGTCCTTTTTGACTAATTGTGTGTTTACACTCAGGGGTTCTGCTTGTATTAATGCATTCTCCATCACGTTGCATCGTAAAGCTCACTATTCAATACACATCATCTGTAAGTGCCTGTTAATGAGCAGCGAAAATGTATTTCTGCTCCTGTCGGTGGATATTTCCTACGTGCAGTTTTGTCTGAGGTGCTGCCTCACATGACCCTTTCCTTTGTTCTGAGGAATATTTGTGTGCTTTGCAGGGTTTACCCGGCCCTCCTGGCGAGAAGGGAGAGAACGGAGACGTTGGCGCGATGGTGAGTGCAGCTCTCTCTGTGACTTTTCTCTGTTGCAGTGATTCGCATTGTTTTCACGTACAACCCAGAGAGTTGGGAAATTGTGCTGATTGTTCTGAAGTTTTGGCTGCTGGCTGAGTTTGGCAACTCCTGCAGCCACTTGGCAGCTTTTTTTGAAGCCTGTGGAAGATGTATTGACAAAAACATTTCTGCCAGTGAAAAGTTTACATGCTCTGTTCCCATGCAGGATGTTTTTAGCTACTCGCATTTATTAATTTTTCAGTACAGTTAAAAAAAAAAATACCCTCACTGTAGCACTAAAGGGCTGAGAGTTCATTTTAAAAACATCTATCGATGGCCATTTCCCATATGCTCCACAGTGTTTTTGTTTATACTATAAATCATAGAGAACCTTACTGAAACCTACTGTACACTAAAAAAAAGCACATTATTTCAGTATTTACAATAGTTTTCCTCAAGTTCCTTGTACGTGTAATTAATAAAAGCCTGATTGTCATTCAGGTTCTGATACCCATTTAAAATAAAAAGCACCAAGTGATGCTTCTATATATGTTTTATTTCAGCGTAAGGCAGTGCATCAATTAAATTTGTCTTACAAAACTATATTTGCCTTATTACTATAGTAAATATAACTTGTATTTTTGCTCACAGGGTCCACCTGGTCCTCCTGGCCCCAGAGGTCCTCAGGGTCCCAGCGGAGCCAGTGTAAGTTTGTTTTTCTCTTCTTTTGATGGTTGTCACTGTGTTTATGCGTGAGATAAATTTTGGCAAAGGTGTTTGGTTCTGTTTTGTGTTAAACTCAGCTCCATGAATAACTCTATAACAAACTGACACACAATAAATAAACAGACAGTCAAACCCATAAGGACAAAATGTTCCCATTGAAACACATTAAAACCACACCTATTGATCCCAAAACCATTACAGCTTCAAACCATGCATTCTGTTATATCAGGCTTTTAATGTCCTGGCTGCAAAATTGTTGTTTTGACTATTTTCCACCAGACTGAGCAATTTTCTCATGTTTGCCAACAAACCTGAAAATTAATGAATGTTTGGTTGCAACAATCAGGACTGATTTTCAAAAAATAAATTTGGTGAAAGTAGAAAATAATCTTAAAATATAATATTCGCAAAATGTTTTGCCTTTATTTATGTTCAGCAAAGATGGACAGATTGCAGTAAGGACTAAATCTTAGTACACAGGCGTGCACTCTAGATGAGCCATTAAGATGTGGATGTTTTTATTTAATGTGACACACAAAAGAATGCCTACAAATGAATGCTGTTGCTAATATGCTAATTAACATATCCCAGACATTGTTCTTGAATGATTCTTATTTTCTTTGGATAACTCTGAACTGATGTCATTTATCCTCAGGGTGCTCAAGGTCCTCCTGGTGGTATTGGTGCTATGGGAGGCGTTGGAGAGAAGGTAAGAACGGACAGTTCATCAGATGATTGTGGAAACACTTGTTAAGCATATTTCAGCTTCTAAATGTACATTTATTTTATTACCTTTGGTATGTCTTGCTTCGGAATAAGTCAATTCTTTGGGATGTTTATCTTTCTGCTCCTGCAGGACGTCATTTTAGTACGATGTAATGCATAAAAAAGTGTGTTTGACATCAAAGTAGAAGATACAGTTAGTCAGATGATAACATTGTCTGGATTTGTTACTGTGGGTGCGATAATCCACATTAATCCACTTTTTCACTAACAGGGAGAAAATGGTGAAGCTGGCAACCCAGGATCACCTGGAGAGCCCGGTATCGGGGTAAGTACAGTGTCATGCTAAAATACAGATTCAGTCTTTATTAATTTATAATTTTTAATAAGATAACTGATCATTTATACAGTGTGCACAGTTCATTCCATACAGTATATAACTGTGACTGTTAAACAGTCTCTCTCCAAGTAGAATATCTGTGAGTGCAGCTAATGAAGTTATGTTTAATATTTGACACTTCAGCTGTGGGGGCTGTTCTTCCACTGAGTGTTTTACCTCCATATTACTGCAGGCTAATGTGTAGAAATGCTAGTAACCTGAAGGCTTCTCAGCAGATAATTAGCTCAGCCAACATTTGGACACCTCCACTGTTAGCGCCGCCATCACTCTAACCTCCTGTTCCAGGCTGTCATCAGAGGCAAAAGTCAGAATACGCCCGGAGATATTTTGTTTAACAAAAGCATCGCAATACCAGGGAGGGTTTCTAGTGTTAAATGACAGGAAGTTCACTTCTCATTTAGCATTAATTTATAAGGACATCAGCTGAATCAATCCACAAAATATTCACATTAGTTTCATCATGCAGTGTGAGTTGTTTACCTGCAGAAGTGCCTCTGCTTTTTACTTTTCAGAGGCATAAGTCATTATAAAGTGTTCACAGATCAGTGAAGGACCATTGATTGAGTGTAAGCACTGTTTGTGCAGACCAGGGAGGCCTCACCTCAGTTATAGGTATGGGCGAGTGCCCCTCCTTGTAGTCTGAGGTTATATTGATGTATCTGCCTGCAGCAGAGTCTGTTTACAGTGACAGATAGAGCCAGTGTTGCACGTCACATCGAGGTCAATTTCTGAGGTGCCATGCTGGCTTTGACTAGAGAAGCGCTCTGCTCTAATGGACCAACTAACGATTCTGGGCTTGTAATTATGCTCCAACTGCTGCTTTTAGTCAGAGCCAACACTTTAAGACACTGCTGCCACTATTACTAGAGTATTTAGAGTAATCATTTAGTGGATCCAAATATGATTTTTAAATGGAACTCTGCAGCAAATGATCTGAAAGGCTCCCATGGCTTCCCTTTGACTGCTTAGATGCAGTTTGTTCAAGTTTTAATGCCAGTTGGAGTGACAGATTTGACAGCTCCTATGTCTTGTGCCTTATTCAGCACGCTGTTGTCAAAGCATGGATGGCCCTTATGTGGTCTTCACAGTGACAAGCATGTGATGTGTTTTCTCTCAGGGACCCAGAGGAGAGACTGGTGAGAAGGGAGAGTCGGGCCCACCCGGAGCTGCCGGACCCGCTGGTGCCCGCGGACCCCCTGGAGATGATGGTCCCAAAGGCAACCCCGTACGTCACCTTTACTGTCACACTCAGCCATGACTGATGCATTATTAACGCTGTCAGCCGCTGAGTCACTCTGTCATATTTCTCAGTCGAGCTGTCTGCTGTCAGACATGTTGTTGACACGATGTCAAATGTCTGAGTGGAGCTCAGTCTTCTCAGTGTCTCGTTCTGTCTACAGGGTCCTGTCGGCTTCCCAGGAGATCCTGGTCCCCCTGGTGAACCTGGTGCTGCTGTAAGTGCTGCATTTATCCCTCGAAAAATGTTGTGTTTAGGATGGTGTGCCATTCAGGGGGTCGCTGTACATGCCTTCATACCACAAGCTCTTGTTTTCTCTCTATTTTTTTATTTAAGATATTGTTATCTTTTGTGTGTACATTTTTAGAATGTACCATTAATGTTGACTCTATTTTCAGTGCCATATAAGAGTTGACTAATGTTGGCATTTGTGTATTTTGTTTTAGGGTCTTGACGGTTTAGCAGGCGACAAAGGAGACGACGGAGAAGCTGGACAGCCGGTAAGTCTTACATGATCTGAAAGCTTAAAAACTTACCCAGCATACAAATCAAAAATATCCCAGCAGTAACATTCATGGGCACAAAACAGCAAGATAGATCCCTTAATTTGTAAAGTAACGTGAGAATGCAGAATAGTTTGAATAATCAGTATTTTGAGTATCCTCCCCCTTCTCGTAATTTAGAAATGTATTCTATAATATTGCGAGTGATGGAAATGACCTTGCAGTGCACTTGAATTCAGTTCAGTTGAAATGCATGCTCACAGGGAAGCAGATCCAGCAGCAATACGGTGAAAGGGTGTAAAAAGACCAAAGAAATTACACATCTGTTCTGTGAAACCCATTTTCTACCAACATAGAGCCATCTCACTCTGTAACTAAACTCTTCAGTTCCTGTGAAGTGGAGTTAAGTGTTCTCTCTACTCTATTTTAGGGCCCTCCAGGTCCATCTGGTGAAGCTGGAGTACCAGGACCTCCGGGCAAGAGGGTGAGTACATTTCCAAAATGATGCATGAGCTGATACTTCTGCTGAGCTCTTGTGATGTTCTCTATTTTAAGATACACAATGCCAGTACCCACTGTAGGGTGATACACATTTATGATAACATTTAATGTTTGGATTTCTGATTAATGTACATGTGTCCGACAGGAAATTATGCCCATTAGTTAAACTAGTTTCTGAAATAGCTAATAATTGCAGGCAGAGATCATCCTGTAAGAGAATATTGACATATTGTGAGTTTGACTTGTAGTAATGTGAAAGCAGTGAGACAGCAGCTGCTGCTAACGTCAGGAAATTAACATGTCACTTTAATTTCTGGCACTCGATGCCCTTTCTGCCACTTCAGACTTGAGCTCACATTATTTCATTTCACTAGCGTGGCATTTTTTACGACGCATTCAATTTACTGTAATAATGTTTTACAGTTTGCAATAAAGCACGCCATTAATGTACTGTGTGACAAGCTGGCACCATATGGCAGGGGCGAAAAGCAACTTTGGTATTTAAAGTGAATTAATTTTGTTTTTTGTAAGCAAGCAGAGATGATGCTCAGGAAAAGTGTAACTTATCCTGCACAGCATCAGTGTCAGCCAGCTCCAATATCATCACTGTGTATTAATGCAAACAGTACAAACAGTACAGCTCTTTCATGGCATAAAATAGTATGATACTCATACTCAATCATGAAAAAGAAGACAGAGAAAATAAGCATATTTACTTGTATTTTACTTCAATATTATGTTACTTATTACTTCAAGTATATGTCAGAAACATATATTGTACTTTTTACCCCATAAGCATTATAAGCTCATATTGCACAAACTAAAATTAGTGCTTTCCAACATTTTTGGTCTTCTTACCAAAGGACAGTGTGTACTTGTGTGTGTACCACATGTCACGTTTTAGATGTGTATGAGTTGTCAGCAGAAAGATTTCCCTTCTGAAATGTTCGGATGGTTTCACTCAAATAACTGCTTGAGGGCCCAAGAGGTAAACTTGTTCAATGTTTGACAAAAAAAAAAGCAAAAGTTACAGGAATTTTGAATTTTATAGGAAGATCGATACAAATTTGTTGTTGTTTTTTTTTTCCATTTCCTTCCCCATTATTCATCTCACAACCCCTAATATTTATGTTGTATTGAAGACGATCTGCGAGTAGATGCAGGAGCACTATTAAATATAAATGTGGTGGTTTTTAACTACCAGCATGTTTTCCAGCAATTCTAAAAACGCTGGTATGGAAGCACTTTCAGTCTCATGATTTGTATTCCAAGGGATACATTTCAGGTGACAGAGGCTACAGAGCAAATTAGACCCCAGCTCCGCGTCCATATTAATGGACTTTGCGATATGATTTTTTTATCCTTCACTACGGTAATTCGGGGTTCCCAATATCTCTCTGAAATTGACTCAGGTTTGGTGCTCATTGATGCGTGGGGCCGCTTGACTACATTAGCACACATGCACTGACTGGTGCACGCATACATGCCTCCATACGCACGTTCACTAATGCACATACACGGTTGCCAGGGCTCGTAACCTACATTGAAGACCGCTAGCTTTTGTTTGGTCTATTTGATTATGGTTTCTAATGGCAAATGACAGCCCACTTACAAGGTTTTGACCAGAGGCTGTTTGGTGAAAATGCTGATGTGCTTTTAGCCCAGTATGTTTGGAATGTAGGGCAATTTGCTCACACTGATGCTGCCTGGCCTGCATAACCCTCTCTAGTTAAAAAAGATTCAAGGTCAGAGCGTGCAGCAGCTGAACAATTAGTCTGTACATGAAAACACCGTCAGCAAATGTTGGAGAATAAGTTCCTTTTTTTGTTCTTTTCAGTAGGTTTGTACAAAGGTTTTGACATGAGGGAGAACAGTCATTCAGTTAGTTTTTTTAATTACAGTGATATATATGTGTATTTGAAGTATTCACGTACAAATTTAATTTTGTTGTTGTTCTCATCAGGGACCTGTTGGACAAGCAGGACAGGAGGGCAGACAAGGAGAAAAGGGATCCAAGGTAAGTTGCCAACTGTCTGATTAATCTGTCTGACATTAGCTTGACTTTTACAAATTACAATTAACTATTGGAGATGTAGATCTTATTATTTCGGGAATCAAGGTTAGATGTTTATATGGAAGCAAAGAAAGCCCCGAATTATATAAGCAACTGAATACCTAATCACATCTGCCAGGGACGTTGTTTTCTGTTATATTTTGGAGCAGAGCCACATCCTATTCAGAGGCAAATTTGGAGGTGAATACACAAATTATTTTTCTCTTTTGTTAACATTGTGAGATAAGGCATGGCCTTGGTGGAGAAGAGTTCACATTCAAACTATCTATCTCAATTTGTGACTTTATATTCAGATAGATTTATTTTCTAGGGTTCACAAATGTAAATCTGCAAAATATTAAGTTATTATTTTAGTTATATAACGTTGCTCGAGTTGATGGGTATATTTTTTTTTTTATCTAAAATTTCAAGTTAAGTCAAAGTATTCAGATGACAGATGGCAAGTTTCCTGAAAAGAGCTCTGTTATTTAGTACTAATCATAGGTTGTCTGTTGTCATGTCTAATTATCAAATGACCTTTAATTAGTCGATAATATAATCTTGAGTCAGTGCACAGCAGGCTAGCTGAACATGTCAAATTATGAAATTCGTCGTCAGGCAGCACACAATTACGCATACAGTGAGAAGAATAAACTTTCCAATAATTAATAAATATAAAAAGGGTTTAGATGGAGATTTTGTTTCAAGCACATTTCTCTTCCTTATAGTTTTATAACTTTAATTATTCCCAGGGAAGTTTCTAAATTCCAGACCTGTTTGTACACCGTTCTAGGAATGCGCCCCCTAGTGCTAAACACACGGAAATGCATCACATTTCAGACAAATAGAAACGCCACTGCAGTAATAATAAACTCCCACTTTTATTTAACTTTAGGTGATACAGCCAATCATAACAGTACTCCAATGTGTTAAACTAGCTGAAACAGTGTGAAACAATCAAACAGTTTGACATCAGCTCATTTGCTATCAGCTAATTCGCTAACTCCACAGGAAGTTAGTATTGTCTACTTCCTGTGAAATACAGTGCACATCCACTCTTCCATGCTTTTGATGACACTTGTCAGGGATTCCTCTCAGTGAAATGTGTGACCCACTCATGTAATGTGATCAGTACAACAATCTGACGACTTTAAGAGCCGTATAATGTGCAGGCGCCATAAATTGCAATTTGTGTGGCCTTTCTTTGCTTTCATAAACGGCTGGCAGACTTTGCTGCACTCAAAGAAAATTGAATGAAATGTCTGAAATGATAGATGTCCAGCTGAAGAATAACACCGATTTAAATTCTGCTGCTCAGGAACACATTTATGTGTTCACTACAGATTCTGCATAGTTGTAAAACTGGTGAATTTGTTTGACAGAAGCAGCAGTGGGGTTTCTTGAGGCTATGAGTGAATTTGATTGCTTTGTTAAAATCCATAACATGCTAGTGTTTGCACAGATGAATAGCATCAAATAGGAAAAAAAAGTCTTTGAACCAACTGATGCAGAGATTTCTTTAAGGCGTACAAAGAGAAGCCCAGACAGAAAACCTGACAAACCTCAGACACAGCCTCGCTCTCTCCTTTGTTCTTTGTCGTCCTCCATCCCTCACAAAGACGCGCACATATACAAAGTGCACATTCTGTCCACACTGAGGTAAAGGATTAGAGTTGATTTGATGGAGACAAGACAAAGCCCCCGTGGTGATCCTAGACTGTCAAATCCAGGCCTAATTGGTTGTCAGAGCAATTTAATCCCCTCCTCCTATCATTGTAGTCGATATGACATCTCTGGAACTTCAATACATGAAAACTTGCTCTCCCTGCTCAGAGACAACAGACGACATCTGGTAACATTTGATCTGTTGGGATGCTGCAAATCCTCGAATCCTTCCAGTCTCAAGTCTTTCATTGAAGGAAAACATTGCAAAATATTGAGCAGTGTGACTTTTTAGCAGGATTGCTTTAATTATCGAGTTGGTTAAAGGTCTTGTTGTCAATGGTGAAGGTACCATACACATTGCAAAGTCATTAAGATAGCGTGTTGAGTTTTTGAGCATTAGTTTAACTGTGGAGCAGTGTTTTTAAGAGCAAGTTCTGCTTTTGTTTGTTTGATCTGCTGCACAAGGCCATGCAGTATGTGCTTAATGTCCTATCAGACATATTTGTTAGTACTCAAGGATAAACACAGTGCTTTAGCTGAGAAACTGTAATTCTGTAGCCTTCTTTGCTTACCAAAAGAACTCTAAGAATACCTTTAAACAGATTAAGAGTGTGGTTGTAATAGTCAGTGTATTATCAACAGTAGATGGCGGTCGTTAGAACATGAGTACCAACAGAGCAGCTCTGCAGTATTTTAGCCACCTTAAATAAAATCTATATTAAAGCTACCAGACTCCATTGACAAAAACAATACTTTTACCGTGGATAACATGGGAGTTGCTGCCTCCATCAGTTTGTATTATTGTTGGACTGTGATGAATCTGAAGTAACCCCACCCAAACCTCACACTGTGAAAGAAATGGCTGTACACTTGTTTGAACCCTCTACAATGAAAAGAGAGTAACCGTGTCTTGATGTTTTACAGGGAGAATCTGGAGCCGAGGGGCCTGTTGGGAAAACTGGTCCTGTGGGACCTCAGGGACCTGCTGGAAAGTCTGGTGCTGAGGGACTGCGTGGAATCCCTGGCCCTGTTGTGAGTACATTTTAGTCACCACAGGTTTTACATTATAACCTGATTTAAAATGTTTATGAAATTAAACTTTGAAGCAACTACTATTCTGGTATCATGGATACTTTTCAACATGTATTGCTTCATTAAATAGTTTAATTTTAAAGTTCTAGAGTACTAGTACTTTAGTATTATTCTCTTTATTAGCCACGATCGTAATCATTTTGTCTCTATTCTCAGGGTGAGCAAGGACTGCCTGGTGCTTCTGGTCAAGACGGCCCTCCTGGACCAATAGTAAGACATGTTCTTTCTCCTGCTCAGTAAAAATAAAAAAGTCTTATTCAACCTTTAGGAGACCAGGCCAAATGACCAAAGCTAGCTCAAATAACACAGTTGTATTTTTGCTGACTACTAATGCAGCAGCACTGCCTGCCAGCGCCTAGTAAAAAGCTCTTATGTTGCATGCATCTGGATTTTTTAATAGTACAATATACCAGGTTTTGTTGTGATAACTATTTAAGTAGTTGTATAATCGTTTGAGTCATAACTCAACCAAAAACGCTCAACACTTCCTAGTTCTGGCTTCTTAAATGCAAGGATCTGATGCTTTTCTTTTGTCATATATGAAAGTCATCTGAACGGCTTTGGGTTTTTGGACAGTACATGACATTTGAAGGCATCACCCCGGGTGTTGGGAAATTACACAGGGCATTTTTCACCTCACATTGACATTTAATAAACAAAACAATTAATTTTGATAAAAACTGCACCCCTGAAGTGTTTCTTGCAGCCGTTGTCGCAGTCCCTTTGCAGGATGAATGGAGAACTGTCACCATGAATGCGATGGCTGTCACTGTAAAATAATGTGTATTCACTTCACTGTCAGATATGCTTCACAAACTGATTTTTCCCTCCACAGGGACCCCCTGGACTTCCTGGTATGAAAGGTGACTCTGGCTGGAAGGGAGAGAAGGTAAGACATTATTACGATGCTAATCTCAAATTGCTTTTATTGTGTATTTCTCATATCTGCTTATGCGCCTTATCTCAAGCTTCCAAAGTAAGCAAACATCTGGGCCTATTGCCTTTATCTCTTTGTTGGTTCGCTCTCTCCTGGTAAAGGGTGGGGAAGCTGCAGCTCTGCGAGGAGCTTTTCACTCAGTGATTTAATGCGCTGAATGAATATGTATAAGTCCAATAATATCATGGCTGTAATGGTCATTGGTTAAATGCCAGCACACAGTCGTCGGACGCAGATAACCATAACTCTGCTCAGCAGCAGGTGGCGAGACAAACCACCATTGTTAAATATGACGACCACGATAAACACACTAATTATTTAGAGGCAGCACTGAGGTCATCTGGACAGACTTGTGCATTAAATTTCAGGTGAATTTGCATTTAAGTCCCGCTTTGAAAAACTGCTTTCATTTTCTGGGGATAATAAATGAACAGAAATTAAACTTTAGTAGATATGGAAATGACTTTTCATCCAATGCATAATTAGTACAAATATTGTTTTCCTCACTTTTGTTCTCTGCCTGCTTCAGGGTCATCCAGGTCTCATTGGTCTGATTGGACCTCCCGGTGAGCCCGGAGAGAAGGGAGACAGAGGACTGCCTGGACCTCAGGGCACTGGAGGAGGCAAGGGTGATGGTGTAAGTATCAGGAGGAGTTAACTCTTCGTTGTCTCCACAGGAATGTGAAATCACTGCTTGAACATCTTTTTTTACCTGACTTTAGATCATTTCATCACAGATGTAAAGAAATATTATTGCTCATCTAGATTCAGTCAAATTATGTCAGAATCACACAAAGAAATATCCTTTTGATTTTAATCTGAGATTATTTCAAGTTAACTTTTTTACATGTAAAGAGTTTATTCTGATAAACAGTGGAACACATTTTGCATTGACGTAAGCTTGCATGCATTTTCTATACTGTGATTTATATTAATACTAAAAATACTTCTATAAAATGAAAAAGCATCTTAAATTTAAAAATGGACAAAATATATTATATTCACTCATCTTGACATTATGAGCTACATCAATAGAACATTTTGATAAAAAAAAAATTAATCTTGGGGGAAACAACATTGTGCAAAGCTCATTTCTAACTGTATTAGACTATGGTGATGTGATTTCCATGCAACTTCATCTCTCCTTAAGGAAACTGGATTCTGTGCATCATGCAGCTTTATATATTGGAACAAATGCAGGCTCACGCTCTCACCGTGGCATTTTATCTAAATCTTTATGATCCTCTCTGTTCCAGGGGAGAAAAATGCACATTACTATTTATCACTAAGAGATGTTTGGGCTTAAGGCTGAAAGTCAGAATTATTTTTGTCCATTATTATTTATCAGTTACTCGATAACTTTATTTCACATATTAGAACTTTTTTTTTAAAAAGGTTTAACTTATGCATAATGTTTCCAGTTTTATATATGACCTTTTTAAACAAAAATCTGAAATTAAACTTCCTTAAATTGCATTGTGATTAATGTGATCTTCTATCTGTCATAAGGGTGCCACTGGCTCTCAAGGTCCTCTCGGCCCTCCTGGTCCTCCTGGTATTTCTGTAAGTTCAGTTTCTTTTTGATAAAAACATTTTCCCACTTTGTTACATCGTGGCTGTTGTTCATTTCTGATGTTCTTGTTTCAACAGGGAGCCCAAGGACAGAAAGGTTCCAAGGGATCGACTGTAAGTTGTGTTTTCATGCTTTTCATCATTCATTCTATCTGACTTCAATCTTTGCCAGTTATTTCTATAAACGGGGTCCTTTTTAATGACGTCCATGATTGTTTGTTTTCTGTCAGGGTTCAACAGGTCAGAAGGGAGACACTGGAATGATTGGACCCCCTGGAGCACCTGTAAGTTACCTGTTTACATTCAGATAGTATTCTCTAAATGTTTGCTCTTAAGAGTTTAAAGCATTTGTCAGTTATACAGCAACTATTTTAATCATCACTTAAGAATTTGCCACCTCTCTCTGGTTTACATAATTATAAACTGAATATCTTTGCATTTACTGGTATTGGAATTGCAATAAATTTCACAATATTGGAGGGAATTATTCATTTTGCATTAGAATTCCCATTTTCGTTAAAAAATATATTGAATTATCATGGTGTTTGTTTGAACAATACTGAACTGAATACAATGTGTAAACTGGGATATCTCTGCAATCATACAGTACTTAGTTCAGAGTGGTATTTTGACAAATATGGTGCCTTCCTTCAATTTGGATACTGCACTATTCCATCTTTTTAGTAGTATTTTGATCGAGTGTTAAGGCCTACAAATAAAGTTCCGTACGGATCATGGGGTTGACAAATGTTGTACAGACTTTGGAAAACTCATATCAATAGAAATTATGTGCCTAACCTGAACTTCCGTGCCGCAGGGTCCACCTGGTGACATCATCCAGCCGCTGCCCATCCAGCAGTCTGGCAGAAAGACCAGGCGGCAGGCGGAGATGCAGGGAGACGAGGCGCTGGCAGACTACGGCGTAGATGGCGTCGGTATGGAGGGAATGGAGGACGTCTTCGGATCCCTCAACAACCTCAAACAGGACATCGAGCGCATGAAGTTCCCCATGGGCACCCAGGACAATCCTGCCAGGAGCTGCAACGACCTGCACCTCAGCCAGCCCGACTACCCAGACGGTAGGACAGAGACAGAGACAGACAGGGTTTATGTTGGTGTTAACAGTGAGACAGGATTCATAAATAGGGCAATTTTTCTAAAGTTGTAGTCGTAACAAACTGTAAACATTCAGTATTAAAATGAACATCTTAATTTAAGTCTTTTAAAAAACAACAGCATCAACCAATCAGGTTGCTATCAGGGAAACTAAACAGGATTTTCATATCAATATCATATCATGTTTTTGGCTATATTACTGTAAATTAATGCAACGCTCATTCAGAACCAGCCAACTGGTTAGACTTAGGTATTGTACCCATGATGCCACTGGTGGTGTAACAGTTAATATGGGCCCCTATCAATAAACTACAAAAGATTTACTTACTAACAGTTGTCACACACAACTACTCTCAAGTGTGAAGTCAATCAGATAAACAGTTGTCAAGAAAATCGAAGAACAGACAGTCTGGTTTATATGTAAAAGCAGGAAAACATTCCCTCTTTGTGTGTGTGTGGATAACCAACAATGTCATTGTGTCTTTTGAAACCCGTGTCGGGCTGCAGCTAAACATTATTATCTGGAGTAGTTGTTTGAGGGCACTGGCAGACGGCCGACTGCCATATCTCACAATGTTACTGAAAGTGAAAAAGAAGTTGTGTATCAGTGGATTCAGATCCACTCCAAATGTAGTGGCCCATGCTTCACCCTTCTATTCAGTCCCAAGATAATCGGGCCAGTAGTTTTTCCAAATCCTGCTTACAAACAGACAAACTAAAGACATTGGCGGAGGGAATAATCCCTCCACAATGTTAGAGCACAACGTTATAAAAGTCTTGTTTTGTTCAGCCAACAATCAAGTGACTTTTAATGTGAGAAAAAAAAAACGAATTCTCACTTTTTAAATCCAGAAACCGTCATATGTTTGTCAGTGTCTTTGAGATAGCTGAGCTGTGATTCTATAGCATTAAATAGCAGCTGTAACTCACTCTTTAGGAGGCCAAATGTGTGTTTCTTCCCTGTGCCTTGGCTCCGTCTCACGGCTGTGCTACTCTCTCAGGTGAATACTGGATTGATCCAAACCAGGGCTGCATCGGAGACTCCATCAAAGTGTTCTGCAACTTCACAGCAGGCGGGGAAACGTGCATCTACCCAGATAAGAAATCCACAGGAGTAAGTAGTGGGCCAATGTTAACATCTGTTAAATACAGTATGAGACCTGAATCCAACTGTGTTTTACTTCAGTCTTAATTAAACGGCTGCAAATAGCTCCTGCAGTTTGTTTTTTTGTGTACAGCCACTTCTCTAATTGTCATTAACCGTTTTATTTTATTTCAGGTAAGAATATCCAACTGGCCTAAAGAAGCTCCAGGTTCATGGTTCAGTGAATTTAAACGTGGCAAAATTGTGAGTCATTTTTAATATCTTTCCTTTTCTATTACCTCCCAGTAGACGTTCATATCCTTTTTAGATAAGTTTTTCAATTTCACTGCTTTATCACTTTGTCTCATTCATGGTACCTCTTTCTCACAAATCTTTTCTGCACCGCCCTCCTGTCATACGTGTCCTTCCATTTCTCATGCTTCCTTCTCCTTCAATTTTCCTCTCAAACCACCTCTATTATTTACCCACCCTTCTCATTCCCTTTGTCCTTCTCCCTCTCTCTCTAGTTGAACTACGTCGACATGGCAGAAAACACCATCAACACAGTGCAGATGACCTTCCTGAAGCTGCTGAGCTCCTCAGCACGACAGAACTTCACCTACATCTGCCACCAGTCCGTGGCCTGGTACGACGCCAAGGCCGACAACTACGACAAGGCGCTGCGCTTCCTGGGCTCCAACGATGAGGAGATGTCTTACGACAATAATCCCTTCATCAAGCCGCTGACGGACGGCTGCTCGGTAAACACGTTTTTCTAACTTTCCATTTGCAATCAAACTTCCCCCCCAAATCCCAGAAAATCGCACTAATCCTCACAAATATGTAGCCCGTTTAGAAAGATGTCATACAACAATGTTTATACAGCTAAACTAGAAGCTTCAAGGGATCTGATATTGGTCAGGAAAGACAACTCAGATTCTCTTTATGCATAAAATGTGCAAAATGGAGCAGAAATGATTAGGTGATCAACGAATTAGTTCAAGGAAAAATGGTTAACATTAGCTGGCTCCAGCTTCTCAAATTTTACTATATGCTGTATCTGATGTGTTTATTGTAATTTGTTCCATAAAATGTCAAGATAAATATATATATTGAGAAAATCACTAATGATGAAAAGGACAGATTATAGTTTATACTTTTTGTCTCTGCATCAGTGAAAACTCAAATTGAAGTTGGATTCAGGCAGATACATTGGTTAAGAAAAGTTGAATCCCCGCAGAACCATGAGATATATAACGTACAGTAATATGTAAATAAAAAAGTAGTGAAGCTTCTCATCAAAACTGTTGTCTGTTAATCATCAGTAAATACAGCACTAATTTGTCCCAACAACACAATGAGCTTCTGCTCTCTCAAGCTGAAAATTGGATCTAAATTATCTCTCCATCCATTTTCTTGCACCTGCTTTTTCAAAGTATTTCAGTGTTTCAAGATATTGTACTACACCTCAGTTGTGAATAACGGTGTCCTTTGTGTTCGCAGCTGAAGCAGGGCTATTCAAAGTCGGTGATGGAGATCAACACTCCCCGCATCGACCAGCTGCCCATCATTGACGTCATGCTGAATGACTTTGGGGAATCCAACCAGAGGTTTGGCTTTGAGGTCGGCCCCGTCTGTTTCCTCGGCTAGACACGCCCCTACTCCCCGCTGAAAGACAGGGTCAGAGGGTACATATTAACACCCACATGCTGAGATCCGACAACCTTTACCTTCTCTCCCCGCAAAGGCAAAAAGAAACCCCGTTTTCCTTTGTTGCCAAGAAGATCCACCCGAGCCCGGAGAAGAAGCAGCAGCGCCCCTCGGCCCTGTCATGAAAGCGCTGACCAGGGGAAACTACTCCTCGCCCTTGTAGGGCCGGAATCACATGACTTTAACTTACATGTACTAATGGGAGTGACATCAGGAAAAGGACATTTGATGCCGTGGCGGACAGTGGCACACTTACAGCAACAGAGAGAGGATCCACTCACCCCAAGCCCCATCCTCCCTTGTCCTCCCCCTCCCACCTCGCCTCCCTCTCTGGATGCTCCAGGTGCTGCTCTGAATACAACCACAGAGGTGCTTTTGTGCAGAATCACAAAACACTCAAGGTGCTAAAAAAAGTGCTTTTTGATAAAACTGTAATTATTATTATTATTTTGTACAATATTGTTCCTTTCCGAATCCACTCTAAAAAACTTGCATGTGCCCCAGCTGTTAGTTTAAATAAGTATTTGGTAAACTATATAAAATAAATCCAATGAATATATTTGATGTGTGTTAAAAACAAACTTGCTAACAAATGTCTTTTGAAAACTTTCAAATTTGTAAGTACAAAATTATCCTTTTGTAAATAATATAACTTTTTATGAGAGCCAACACGACTGGAGCATAACACCTAATTCTAAAAGCATTTTGTTTATTTTCATGGCACACCGGTCGGCATGCCCATCAGGATATTAAGCCATAATAAAATGAGATAGTAATATAAATATTGTAAGAAAGGGCTTATTCCTCCAAACTCTATTCACCCAGATGTCATATTGTTTCTGTTTCTTCAACCATGTTTATATTTTGATAACAATCAAGTATGAACATTATTTGTGGTGACTAACTTACAAAGAAAACATTTTTTGTGAAGTTAAATTGGTCCAATTGTTGGTTTGTTTTTTTCAAAATTGACCAAAAAAAGCCCTATTGATTTCTTTCTTTGTAACAATGAACAAAATGTTTTCTTGTGCCTTGAATTGTTAAAAAATATTAAAACTGGATTCTGAAAAATGTCGGGTTGAATGTCTGTATTGTTGGCCATTTGAGTGCAGAAGTGATTAGTGCTCCGTTTGTGATTCTGAGCTGCCTTATACATATTACCTTCCTTCGCCATGATAATTTAAGATTAGGAGGATTAGAGGCTCCAGGTGTTTGGGTTCATGTCATTGATTCTGCTGAGCCCAGGAGCTGTGATCTCTTCCGCTTTCTGTCTCTGACTCAGATTTGACTTTGATCAAGATCTGTTTGCATCTCCAGCTCCTTAGCTTAAAGCTACAATAGCATAGACCTCAGAGCCGCTTTCAAACCTGTGTAACTACAGTATGTTTACAACCTATGTACTAATGAAAATAAATGCTTGGTGCTTTGCCAAATGCACACTGCAATTGTTTGCATTCACTTACAGGATATTCTATATAATACTCAAAGCAAATTGAACCCAACTAGAACAAGACTAGAGGAAAAAGCATGGTTTATAACAGGGTAATATCAGTAAAACAGGATAGAGAGAAGCAGTCTTGATCCCGAAAAAACATGAGACCTCTTTGTTCTGAGGCTACTGTGCATTAATTCCTAATGTTGTCATTTATGGCTCAAAAAGCATTCGATATTTCACTAGTTATACTTGTGCAACCAGTAACATTAAACCTAACTGAGCTTCAGGGCAGCATTGTTCCCACAAATTAGAGCACAAAAAGGTTTGAAATGGCAGGAAAACAACACATTGCAGAAAGTAAAAAAATTTTAGTATGTCGATTTTGTCAAAAAAGGTCAAACTTTTAAAAGATGCTTAGAGTGGTCCAATTAAAGTCTGTTGAAACATGTCATAGTATAGTTTGTCCTAAAATGTCAGGAAAATGTCCAAAAACTGAAAAAAGTCATACTATAGCATGTGGTTTTTTTCCGAAAGTGGTCAAAATTTATAAATGCACCAAATTCGCAGGATAGCTTTATTAGAGTCTGTTGATGTGTGTCAGGGCGAAACTTTTTGAAAAAGGACAGAAAAATTCCGTAAAAAGCCTAAAAATGCTTAAAATGTCCCAATTTCAGTGTGTTGATACATATTAGAGCATAATCTATCCAGAAAAAAAACAACATGCTATAGTGTGACTTTTTGAAAATTTGGCCATTTCGTAACATGGTGTTTTTCTGTCATTTCTGGATAGATTATGCTCTAATATGTATCAACACACTGAAAATGGGACATTTTAAGCATTTTTA
>CAFUXE010000410.1:28894-41343 GCA_903364295.1 Serranus cabrilla
CTCCCCCCTCCTCCCCTCTCTCCCCCACCTAAACTCAACCCGCCGCAGCAGAAACACACACCGTGCGTGCGTACAGCCAAATCCCCGCCGCTCCTCATATTTACACTCCTCACATTCAAATATTTTCCCCTTCGGCGTCTTCAAAACTGTTTACATCCAAAATAAACAGCGCGAGGGATCCGGAGGGCGCGCGGACACGGTCCGGACACGCGGAGGTGATGTGAGGCTCCGGGCGGCAAACACGCGCGTCAAAGGCTCCGGAGAGGCTCAAACCCGGAGCCGCGTCCGGCGGGAGGCCGCGCGCACAGAGCGAGTTTATACTGTTACTGATATTTATACAATCACTAAATATGATCCATGAGCTCTAATGGAGAGTTTTTATTATATGTTTGACATCCTGTTGACTCCAGACACGGAAACACGTTCATAGATGATTTAAACACAGAAATACTTTTTCTATAATTACTGATATTTATGAACGCATTAGATATTATTCAAACCCTCTAAAACAGGATTATTATTATATTATAAAGAGATTTATTTTCCTTTTTCATCCTCCTCAGTCTCATGTTATTCCTCAGTAACATGCAGCAGGAGTTTAAATTGAATGATTCACACATTAAATAATCATGTATCATGTTTACATTTGACTCATTTTGGACTTTTTTTGTCTGTTTGTCTGCAGTAAATTCTCTTTCCACCAAAAACCAAATTAGATATAAATAATTTAAATAACTGCATTAACTGTTAAATGTTTTAGTGTCTCTAACATATTACAGTGAAGCACTAAACTACAGTAATAATCTCACTGCTGCAGTTATTTTACAGGGTTTTATTATAGTTAAAATAATTTCTTAGTATTTACAGCTTGAAAAACTGCTTTACTGCAGAGAAATGATAGATTTTTACCTCACTGAGCATAAATAATAAACACAGACTATAAAATGTGTTTTTTGTTCCTGATATCAGAGAAACATTAAAACTCTGGAGGAGTAAAACTGCAGTTTTCTTTGCAGTATTACTGCTGCTGTGTACAGTTACTGCTGTTATTTTCAGATTATTGTATTAAATAATAATCCTGCATCTCTTCCAAAGCTCAGTAACATTAAACATGTTGTCTGGAGTTTGTTATGTATTAAGAAAAAGCTGCTAACTCAACAAAATAAGAGCTTCCGAGAGAAAACAAACAGTAATTCCACCTTAAATAGTTTCCTCACGAGGACAGAAACTCTCAGCGCTGAATGTTTCCTGTGAGTCACCTGGAAATCTGCCAGCAGAGGAGAGAAAAGTGGCGACAGAAAATCCCCCAAAACAAGAAGGAAAGCACAGATTTGAAATGAAAGTTTGCTGCAGCAGCAGCTGCTGTCGGACTCACGGAGCCGCTCGTTTTACGCACCGACGCGTCTCCGCGCGGCTGCAGCTCACAGCGACTTTATTCAGTTTATTTGGTCCCAACAGGCAGAAAGCTGCTGCTGCTGATCCACAATAAACTCATTTAATTCAATAAGTGGAGAAATAAGACGAGAGCAGGCAGCAAAATCAACATTTTACACCAAAAAACTGCTGATTCGGTTTGAGCTCCGAGCCGCAACATGAAGCTGCAGAAACACAAAATATCTTTTTAAATAAAATAAATCAAATGTTCCTGAATCTGCATCATGTGTCCGTCTGCCTGTTCGCTCCTTTATTATTATTCTGTTTTATTTGTTGTTTGTTTTATGTTTTTAGACTAAAAGCCGTTTTTTTGTAAATTCCAAATATTTGAATTATTGTGAAGCTTCATGTTTAAAAGCGCACGTGGCTGCAAAGCTTCAACTTTAGTTAAATAAATAAAAACACGGAAACTAAATCATAATAATGATGATAATGTATTATAGTTTATTATAAAGCTGACTTTCTAAAATAAAAACATTAAAAACTGATCCACCTGTTTTCCTTTTCCGGAGCTTTCAGTCACACCTCGTGGCCTTCATCAGTCTAATAATGATTCAGCCATAATAAAAAGTTTAATAATAATCTGAATCATTTAGTAACTAATCCTTCTCTTCGCGTCTTTCCTCCTTAAAATGAGTCTGTTTGTGGGATATTGTTGCTGTTTTCGGTCGTGCTTTTATTTTGATGGGTTAGTTTAACTTGCTGTTTGTTTGTCAGCTGCTCTGTGACTCACTGAACTAAACATACTGCTTGTTTGTTTGTTGTTGTTGTTGTTGTTAGTTTGCTCACAGAAGCTGAAGATGTGAGCGGAGTTTGGACCGATCAGCGGCTCCGCGTATATGTTTCTGCAGCGCGTGCGCGTCAAGGCTGCGTTTCCTCTCGTGCGTGCGTGCGTGTGCGTGGTGAGCATCCAAACAGCAGCAGGAGGAGGAGGAGGAGGAGGTGCAGAGAAAAGCCCTGAAACAAACGGGTGTTTGAGCGTTTTGTTCACCTGCAGGTTTGTCTCCGTTTCCGGTTTGATTTGATCATTTTATCATTTTATCATGTTTGTTTTCGGACTGAAGCTTTTAACAAAAGCAGCAGGTGGATCATCAGGGAGGAGTGAAGAGAAAAGGCTCCTGTGCTTGTTTGAAAAAGACAAACGTGGATATAAAAGATAAAAAAAGAAAAGGTGGGAGTCCTCGTCCCACCAGACTTCATTCATTTTCTGCAGGATTTTAAAACATATTTGTAAGCTGGCGGAGGAGGCCGCCTCCTTTGTTGGACACCCAGCAGACAAACCAGACTCCTTTCTCTTTCTTTGGATTTTAAAACAGACCCACAACACAAACAGTTCATGTCTTACATTTAAAACACTTCAACCAGACTCAGTTCTTTTTTTTTGCTGATTTTAAAACAATGTACAAGCTCCAGGAGACTGAGAGGAGGGCAGGGGTGGGGTGTCTCCTTTGATTGGTCAACTACCAACTGGGACCTCAAATCAAACCAACCAGACTCTGTTCACTTTTTTCTGAATTTCAGAAGAAAAAAAAAGCTATTTTCAACCCAACAGAGCGACTAACAACTGGGACTTCCAGTCAAACCAACCAGACTCCATTCACTTTCCTGTGAATTTTAGAAAATGTGCCGTGTGTAAGATGAGCCCAGGTTGCTCCTTTTGTTGGCCAGACAAACCAGACTCCATTCTTTTATCTTTTCCTGAATTTTAAAATGGAACAACAACTGGAACGCGTCATATCAAACCAGACGATTTTTGAACTTAAATTCTAAGCAGCATTTTAAGACTTAACTTGTTTATTTGAAAGGTCAACTAACAACTGGGAATTCAAATCAAACCACCAGACATTCTAAAACCTCATTAAAAATGTTGAGCCATTCGTATTTTGTTGGTGAATCAACAACCGAGAGTTCAAATCAGCCCAAACCAGACTCCATTCATGTTTCTCTGACTTCTGAAACATATTTAGTGCTGAAAAACAAAGAGGCCGATCCTGCTGCTGTTCTACCAACTGTGACATCAAACCAAACCAAACCAGACTCTGTTCATTATTTCCTACATTTATAAAACACATTAAATGCTGAAGTCTGCAGCTAACAAATCATCCAAAATCATGAATTGCAAAAACATATTTAAAGGCTTAAATTGGACTTTTGTTCATGAACCACCAACTGTGACATCAAGTCAAACAAACCAGACTCCATTCACGTTTTTCTTCATTTCACAGCAGATATAAAGGCAGATATAAAGGCAGATTCACGGCGTTACCTCAGAGTTCCACTTTCTCTCCTCCGAACCAACCAGCCAGCGTCTGTTCAGTTTCTCCAGAAGTTCAGAAGAGTGCAGAGCGTTGTTGCTGGTTACCAGCACAGACCTGGAAATTAAAACAAATGTAAAAGAATAACATTAGCAGCGCCAATGATCAGGTTTACTCTCATTACTTCCTGTTTATGAACTGTGTGTGTGACAACAAGCCAAACCAACCAGACTCCATTCATCTTTTCACTCATTTAAAACACATATAAAGTCTCAAAGATCAGACAGAGTTGGACTCAAACCAAACCAGACTCACTTCACTTCATTCAGAGTTTAAAACGTTTGGATTTTCACCAAAAAACTACACAGACCTGCTGATAAACGAATGCTTGGAGTAAACTTCTGTAATAGAGCGATAAGAGGATTCATCATGATGTAGATTATAAGGAAACTGGTTCCAGCCTCCAGATGTCATCAGGATGACTCGTTTCATCCCGTTTGTTAGCAGATTTACAAACATGTGGAGAGTATAAACTATATATACATGTTCAACAAATGGGACTGAAACCTAATTTACACTTTGTGTGATGATAAATTAATTTGTTGCCGTTTGGACGTCTTCGTTCAGGTGGAACAGAAGGAGGATCTTTAAACACGGAGCGACCTTTGACCCCGTCGCCATTAGAAACCAGGATCCTCTGGATTTCATCCAAACATCTGTTTCCACTTTCCGTTCGTCGTCCTGTCGGCTGTAACACCGACTGTGATAACAAACGTGTTTTAAAGGTTCTGGTTTGTGATTAAAATGTTTGATGCAGATGTGAAACTCCTGGAGAACATCTGCTGTTTTTCTGCTCTCAAACAAACAGAATCATGTTTTATTCAGCAGGAAGCTGCCGAGCCTGAAGCACTGACGGGTTCTACGGGTTCCAGGGGCAAATCTAATGTTATCAAAGGGTTTTCTATGAGTTCTGTGAAAGGGGTCCTGGTCCGAAGTTCTAGCTGCATTAAAGGGTTTTCAGGATCCTTAAGGGGTTTTAAAGGGGATTTAAGGGATCTAGAGGTATCCAACGGGACCTCAGGGGGCATTCAAAGGGTTCCTGAGTCTAATCCAATATTTTGTTTGGGTTTCTGTGGCTGTTTAACAGGTTCTAGCAACCCTTAATGTCAGTTCAGGGGGTTCCTCAAGGGGTTCTAGATGCTCCTAAAGGGTTTGATCAGGATGTGAAACAGGCATTCGGTAGTTTGTTGGGGTTTTCTATGATTCTCAACGAGGTGTAGCGGGTTCGGAAGTCCTGGTCCTACGTTCTAGCTGCATTAAAGGGTTTTCTTGGTTCTCAAGGGGGATTTCAAGGGATTTTCTGGATTCCTGAAGAGGTTCTGGATGCTCCTGAAGGGTTTACAGAGTTCCTGAGATGTTCTACTGGGTCTTTAAAGGGTTCGTCAGGGCCGAGCTCCAGCTGCTCTTACAGGGTCTGTTGGGTTCTCAAGGAGGTTTTACTGGTTCTCAATGAGGGTGGTCAAGGACTTCTCAAAAGGATTCAAGGGTTCTTGTGGATGTTCCAGGGCTGGGTGGGATCTCTGCCCTCCTATGGTCCATTAAGGGGTTCCTGTAGGTCAGCTGCCTGAGAGGGTTGTGAATCCTGCGGTCCATAAAGGGTCTAGTGCTCCTTCAGGGGTCCAGCTGCCATTAAGTGTTTTCAGGGGTTCTCAAAGGGATTTACTGGTTCCTAAGGGGGCGTTGGGGGCTCTGGGGTGTTCCAGGAGCTGGAAGTTGGTCCTTCATGAAGCCTTTACAGGGTTCTCAGGGTTTTTATTGGTTCTCAAAGGAGATTTAAAGGATTTAATGGGATTCCAGGGAACCTTGGGGGCATTTAAAGGGACTTCCAGGGAGTGTTTGGGGTTCCGCGTGTTTTTAAGGTGGATCCAGGTGTGGTCGTGGAATTTTTAAGGCATTTTCAGGACTTTTCAGGATATTAATGGAATTAATTGGTGCTCAAGCTGCCATGAACTGATTCAGAGGTTAAATAAGGGTTTTTATTGGTTCTCAGAGGAGATTTAAGGGATTTAATGGTATTCCAGGGAACCTAAAGGGTATTCAAAGGGACTCCCAGGGAGTTTTTAAGGGTTTTAAAATAAATCTTAAGGTGTTTGAGGTTTGATGGGTTTACAGGAATAAGAGGAATCCTTCGACTCTTTAAAGTTTCCTGATGTTTTTCTTTAAGGGATTAACAACTTTTTTCTTTTTAAAACAGAATCTTTAGAAAGAGAGAAAAAATGTCAGCTCACCTGTGACCTTTGACCCGTGATGTGTCCATGTTGTGTCCGGGGTCAAGAGTTAAACCTGAACAAGGAGAGAAGGATGAAAGGATGAAGGGATGAAGGTGGTTAATCTGCAGAGTGAATGTTTGAACACATGGATTCTCAGCACGTAAACAGCCTCAGTGTTATTATTATTATTATTATTATTATTATTGGCTTTAGTCTGAAGCAGCAGGTGGAGGAGAGGACAGAGGACAGAGGACCAGGGCGCCCCCCAGCGGCGGACACCGGAAATACACACACACACACACACACCTGAATCCATCTGATCTTCAGCTTTTACAGTTTCAAACATTAAAACTCCAGAAAAACACGATTTTCTTCAGACTGAAGCAGGAAACAGATTTGATGTGACAGTGAAGCTGCAGAGTTATTTTTCTGTCAGATAATTCTGCTTTAATATGAATATAATGAAACTGTGACACCGTGAAAAATAAAAACGAACATTTTAATAATTTAATCCTCATTTTACTTCTTAATAACCGATAATATCTGTCGAGTCATTATTTCAGCATCTGGAGCCAAAGCGACGATATTTTTATTATAATAATCATATTTCTGATGTTTCTTTATCATCTGGGATCAGTTTACTAACATTGAATGATTTCTGATGAGAAAACTGACACTTACAAACTAATTACCTGAACAAAGAAATAAGACAATAAAGCGGAAGTGTGTTTAACGTGTTTTCACAGTAAAACAAACCAATAAATCTGCAGCTTTAACTCACTGGTATATAATTATAACTTTATATTCAGTGACACGATCCTCCGCCTGTCGGACAAACATTTGGTTTGATTTGTTTCAGTTTGTGTTCAAAACTACTTAAACACGTGGCCACAAATCACGTCACAAGCAGCATTTTAAAGAAAACTAAACAAATAAAAATACTCAATGAACGAATCTTCATTATTATTAGAGTTTGATTAATTTCATGTTTTAAGGAGAAAACTGTTATAAATATGTTTTATATTCTGTAACTGAGAGGAAATATAAAAACATATTTATATAATGAACCGTCTGCAGCAGAAGCTTCAGTCTGCAGGAAAACAGACTGGATTCTTCAGAAACAGGCTCGTGTCTGTTTTATCTGCAGCTTTCTGCAGCCGTGAGCTGAATGTTGAGGCGGGAATCAGACGGAGGCCTGCAGGGACAAACCCGCCGCAGCACCGAGCAGCTCAGACACTCAAACATCCACAATCACTTCAAACAAAACCTTCATCACTTTCAACAGTCTGACGGTTATTCACTTACATTCCTAATCTGAATATAAAGAAACTTTAAAGTCCTCTGAAGGCTTTAAGTGAGTTTTCATTTATTTAAAATCACTTTAAAATTAAATAATGCTTCAATTTAATTAATAATGTTATTATTTATGACATTAAACAGACACTCATTGAAAATAAACCAGTTTTTTCATTATTTTTTAAAAATAAACTAACGCTTTGCAATAAAAAAGCACATTATAACAGAATGAAGAATATTACAGTAATAAACTGCAGTTGGTTCGGATTTTCTTAACTTTTTCTAAACCTTTTCTTTGAATCTTTGCATTAAATTCTTATTCTGTTTATATTTGACTTCTGTTTGATTCTCTTGTGGTTATTTTGTTTATTATTAAATGTATTAAAATGACGTGTTTTGAACCAAACGCTGAGAAGTAATTTTTTTCGTTGTATTATTATGTTGTATTTATTGTTTCTCTTCCTTGTCTTTATCTATCTATCTATCTATCTATCTATCTATCTATATACATTTGTAACTGTGCACCTGTATACATTGGGGTATGACTGTAAATATGTGTCCTGTTAACTGATATATTTACTGATTTTCTTTTAAATCTCTTTTGTTTGAATTCTGTTTTTTACTTGATTTTCAATTTATTTATTTGAATAAGAATAAGAAGAAGAATCAGAAGAAGCAGAAGAAGAAGAAGAAGAAGAAGAAGACCTTCCTGCTGCATCAGTAGCTGTGTGGGCGCTGCGGGGTTAATGGTTCAATCAATGTCAAGCGCTCAAAATAAACTTCTGAACCGGACAAGCTGCCGCTGCAGCCGCGAGAGCGCGCCGGGGCCGCGGGGGCGCGCCGGGAGCCGAGGCGCATTCCTGCAGCGACAGCGACGCTCAGCGGCCGCCGAGGGAACTACACCGCCAGCACCATGTATTTATATATCAGTGTTATAAATAATAATAATAATAATAATTCATGTGGAAATAATCATATAAATTCAAACATTAATGTAAATTATGTTTTTTTTTTTTACATGTATTTAATTATTTATTGAACGATGAAATCAGTTTGTGAAGACGGGAAACGTCAGTAAATCATGTTTCTGTTTTTATTTCAACTGAATCACAACAAGTGACTCAGTTTTAGTGTTGGAGGAAGTAATCTGATTACTTCTGTTCCATATTACTGCAGTGTAGAAATATTGTTTCAGTAAAAATCCAGTGAAGTTAAAGGACTCTCAGCTACATGAAGTAAAAGTACTGACGTATTTTCAGCTTAATGTACGCAGTAAAAGTACACAAGTATCAGAGGTAAAAGTACTGAAGGTAAAACAGTCAGTTTGTAAATCAGCTCGGACACAATGAGATAAACACAGAAAACTGGTGACACCAAAAAATAGTAAATAAATACGTTTCTTCATGAATTCTGTCAGATTTAAACCTCACTCACCTGTCAACAGCCGGCTCCGTCTATCACCTGGAGGAAGAACCCATCTATCACCTGGAAGCAGAACCCGTCTTTCTCCTGGAGAGGAACCTGTCTATGACCTGGAGGAAGAACCCGACTATCACCTGGAACATGAATCTGTCTATCACCTAGAAGAAGAACCTGATTATCACCTGGAAGAAGAACCTGATTATCACCTGGAGGAAGAATCCGTCTATCACCTGGAAGCAGAACCTGACTATTACCTGAAAAGGAACCCGTCTATCACCTGGAGGCAGAGCCCGTCTATCACAGCGTTACTGATCAATAAATCAATAAATCTTCCTGAGACGCTGAGATCTCGGAGAACAAACAGAAGCAGGAAGTCGACGGTGGAAAGTGGAAACATTTAATTGAAACATTGTGAGCAGCTCAAACAGATTAACGAGTCGACTTGTTCCCCAGAGATAAATAATCAATAGACAGACGACGGAGCGATCAGCTGATTCACGTGTTCCTGAATGACTCTCAGTCGTCACTTCAATCGGCTCTAATTCCTCGAACTCGTCTTAATG
Organism: Serranus cabrilla; assembly: GCA_903364295.1. Classification (NCBI taxonomy): domain Eukaryota; kingdom Metazoa; phylum Chordata; class Actinopteri; order Perciformes; family Serranidae; genus Serranus; species Serranus cabrilla. The sequence continues at coordinate 38,135 of CAFUXE010000410.1, forward strand.
CGACTCATTATTTTAATGATTGGCTGATTGATCGGCTGAATGCTGCAGACGATGAGTCTGAAGATGTTTGGATTTGTTGCTCATTAATAAATCAAAGCGCTTCGTTTCCCATTAGAGCCAAAGTTCATCCAAGTCTCACGAAGCTTTTCTGCTCTAAATGGGACGAATCCGTCTGAACTGATCTTCAGTCACTTCAAACTGTTTTAGATCTAAAATAAATAAATAAAACTCAGCAGCACGTCCTCCACAGAGTTTCATCTGATCCTTTCCATCAACTTTCAGTGAGTAAATCATTTGATCCGCGTCCTGTTTCACTAAGTTCACGGCAACGAAAGTGAGAAACATTCAGATTCTACAGAGAAAAATCAGAAGTGAAACTCCTCGTTCGGTTTCTATTTTAAAGTCATTGTTGAGTCTCTGAGGCACTTTAATAAAACACGTGTTGGCATCACAGCAGGAAACTGTTTCCTATTATTATTATCATTATTATTATGATTATTAATGTCTTTGTCAGCTGTTACTTCCTGGGGAAAAGCTTCCTGAAGACGCTCCTCCTGCTCTTGTCTCTGCTCGTGTCGTCCTGTGGCTGGGGGGCGGTGGGGGGGTCCCGGGGGTCCTGGGGGTCTGAAGCAGGCTGGATCTGGTTCTGGTTCTGGATCTGGAGGCTCTGTGAACCTGCAGGGAAACATTTCAGATTCACTCACATGAAAACGTTGTGAATGTCTCTAAAAAATCGTTTATCACAGAAAGAAACTAAACAGAGATTATCATCGAAATTTGAACTTTCTGACTGTCCTTGAACACATCATGGGTAAAGAATGTTCGAGTCGAAAAGTCGCAAAATAAAAACTTGTGATATTTCTGTCCGAGTCACTTTAATCCCAGCAGCAGGATGACGGATTACAGTGAATGATTTCTCTGAAAGAACACGAGAAACACGTTTATCATAGAAACAGACATTAATGTCAGAGTTTGAACTTTCCGACGGTCCTTGAACTGATCATCAGACACCATCTGACACTTGGAAAAGAGTTTAGATAGAAATTATGTTTTATTCAAATTTTTAAAATAATTTCTTATTTTTTCTTCTTTATGATTTATGTCATTCTAACTGTGTTATTTTGTCTTTTTTATGTCTTTTTTTCTTGGTCATTGTACAGTTTTGGGGTATTTTTGTGAATTTTTATTATTTTTAATTTTAAGTCTTTTTTGTCATTTTACGTTGTTTTTTGGGGTAATTTTGTGTGTTTTCTTACAACATTTCTGACACTTGTGGGCACTTGGAAAAATGTTTAAATATAAACTCCATTTTATTCAAATTTTAAAAAACTAATTTACCAGATAAATTCAACGTTTTCCTGCTTTCTGTCATTCTAACTGTTATTCTGTTGGATTCATGACTGGGCTGCAGGACTCAGAGATTTATACACATTTTATAGCATCATTTGAAGTTAGAGATTAGTTGGTTTTGTTCTGTACCTGAGGCCCCGCCCCCTCCGTCCTCGGGGTAGCGGTGCTTGTCGTAGTAGGTGTGCGGCGGTTTGGGCGGCGGCTCTGCAGACGTCTGTCTCTGCAGGCCGTCTGCTCTCTGCAGGCCGTCTGCTCTCTGCAGGCCGTCTGCTCTCTGCAGGCCGTCTGCTCTCCGGCTGCAGGACGAGTCGTCCGGAGCGTCGGCCAACTTCTCCAAACTCAGAGTGACGGACGAAGCTTTCCTGAAGCACAACGAGCTCAATTTACTGAGAGAACTCATGAATAACTTCCTCCATAAAGCTCATTTTATTGATGTTTACTTTGATTTTTAAATTACCAGAAATTAACTGATACTGGACAAACTCGGCTGATGATGATTAATTTATTTTTTTATTTAAAATGTTCAGCAACTGACTGACACTTAATGTACAAAATGTTTATTTTGCATTGTTTTATTTGTATTTATTCTTTATCTAAATAGTCACAGTAAACACATCGTACTGAGTTTTTATTTTATTCTTATTTAAAATGATCATAAACTGACTGATACTGAACACAGTGCTGCTGATTTTTAAGCTATATTTAATTGTTAACTGATACTTAATGTACAGTTCTCATGTTTATTTAGCTATTTATTTTATTTTAATATAATATTTTTTTTTTAAAGTCACAAAAGACACTGAACATACAGTACTGATTTCTTTAAATTAATTTCTTATTTATTTGTGCAGTTTTAAACTGCCTGACAATCTACTGCAGTGAATGTTTCTTATATAATCATGTAAAATATTCTTTAAGGTGGAATGTGGTTTGAAATGTAAACTGAACAGAAACTTGATTTTAGTTTTTTCTCTCAGAAATAAAAAAGGTAAAAGTTGTTTATCAACTCACGTTGAAAAGAAAATCTATATTAATATTCTTCATATTTATATATAGTGATGAGCTGTTTTGTGCTTTGCATTTCCTGCAGGAACAGAAAGCGTCTGTTTCTGCGCCTGTTGAACAGAAACGTCTCCTGCAGAAACACTTCCTGAATATATTATATGAAGCGATGTGACAGCTGAAAGGCCGGCTGTGTCCTGCGCCGCCGCGTGTTTCCTCCATTGTGTGCCGCTGAATGTAATTCACCTTGTCAAAGTATCTCATTAGAGTAAAAAACGCCTGCTGGCCTCCGGCCGGCCGAGCGGCGCCGCCGTCCGCCGGCTCACAGCCAACAGGTACCAGGTGGAAGTCGGATCACCTGACGCGCTTTGATGGAAAACCACTTCAGTCTGCAGCTCCATCAAACGGACGGACGGACACAGAAACTTCCCGCCACGCTTCGTGGGAAATCATTCTGTAAATCAGGAGCCATTCAGCCGGAGCAGGACGGGAATAATGGAGCCGACAGCCGGGACAAAATATTGATGAATCAAACCTCAAAACTTTGCAGCCGAGCGAATCAAACACTGACGAGGCCGAGAGCTTCAGGAGGCTCGCTGGGATTTACTGATTCAACCTTAAAGGTCGACAGAAACCCAGACTGTAAAAACAGGCGTTATCGTCAGAGATTCAACTTCCAGACGGTCCCTGAACGTATCATTGTTCTAAAGTTCCTTCAGGAACGTTAAATGTGTCTGTTAGTGTCAGAGTCTCTTTCTTCTTCATGTGTCCTTTAAAATCAAACCAGATCCTGTTAGAAACATTAAATTCTGCTCCTCAGAGCCCAGAGGAGAGGACAGGAGGGGCTGCAGTCTGAG
>CAFUXE010000410.1:53727-73609 GCA_903364295.1 Serranus cabrilla
TAAAGCAATGCAAAGACACTGAAAAAACACACTGCAAACATTCTGTAAACACGCTGCAAACAAGCAGCAAACACACTGCAGACACATTGCAAACAAATTGCAAACATGCTGCAAACACACATTCCCTCGCTCCATCAGCGTGCTACCTTGTGTCTGATCCAGGCCTCCACCTCTTCCACCTTCTGCAGGAACTCCAGGAAGTCTCTGTTGTCTTCCAGAGCTTTCCCTCGAGCAGCCAGGGCCTCCTTCAGCTGCTCCCAGTGGAGCTGCAGGGCGGCTGTACTCCTCTTCACCTCCTTGGAGCGTGGGTGTCGAAGGGAGACCAGCTCCTCTCCAGCCTGGAGGCACAAAAGAGCAAGTTTCAGATGTTTATTTATCGTGGACATGTTTCAAAGAGGCTTCCAGAGAAGACGTCTCACCTGCAGCACGGAGCCGATGATCTCTCTGTGAGCCAGGATCTCAGCCTCAAACACCTGGTGCTTCTGGAGAAGCTTCATCTTGGCCTGCAGGTTGCTGAGGTCGGCTTTACCGTCCTCCGCCATCTTCTGCATCCGCTCAGACACCCACTCCTCAGCCTGACACACAGACAGGTAAAACACACAGACAGGTAAAAACAGAAAAAAAGAGGAACCGTCTCAGAAAACAGTGTAAAAAACTCTGCAAAAGAAACCAAGACATGATGAGTTACATGGTACTACCTGTGTTAAATTCTACTAGAGAAACATTTCAAAGAGATATGCATTTGGTTAACAAAACTATCATGAAGAAAAGCAGACCTTCCTGATCAGGAGCATTGGACAAAAGGTCGAGGAAATCTACAGAATTTAAAAACTGAGATTGCAAAAAACACGGATGTAAGAAAAGTGGGTTAAAAAGACCCAAAACAGCTGCAAAGACAGTGGAAAAGAAAAGGGATTCAGTAATCGAAATAGCAAATGGACAGACTACTAAAAATATAACTCACAAACAGATGATGTGCATTTTAAGAGGTTACCTCCTCAAACAAATCTAAGTAAAGAAACATTTGAGAGCCGTGCAGGACGTCCGGGAGTCTTTACTGCGTTATATTCATTATGTTTTTATATTTTAAACTGTCTCCTGCTGCCTGCGTTTTGACTTTCTTTTCATAAATTAAATTATTTTTACTATAAATTGATCCAAAAGGCACAAATTCCCACATAAAATGATTGAGAATGCAGAATCTAAAGTAATAATAATAACATAAGTAAGATCCGAGGCCACGGAGGTCAGAAAAGGACGTGAATGTTAAAGTTACCTCGCCGACGTCCCTGTTGAAGACACACAGCCTCCTGGAGAGCTCCAGCTCCTGACGCCGCCCGCCCGACAGCTCCTGGATCCTCTCACGCCGCAGGAGGAGGGCCGAGAGTTTGCTTTGCACCCGGCCGCTCTTCTCTCTGCTCAGCTGCTGCTGCAGCCGCTCGGCCAGCTCCTTCAGAGAGGACAGCTGAGCACACGGAGCGAGGAGTCAGAGGAGCAGAGGAGGAGCAGAGGAGGAGGTCTCAATAACTCAACCTGCAGGATGCTTTCACTAACAGAACGTATCTTATTTACAATTACTGCAAAAGAAAGCTGCTCGTTTGCTGAACAGGATCAAAAACAGAACACATGAGCTCCTTTTACTGGTTTAAAAAGCTCTGAATGGTTCATTATTTTTATCAGATATCAGGTTTTTTTTAGCTTATGAACCTTCCAGAACGCTCAGGTCTCCTTTTAATAATCCCAAAGTCAGGACTAAAGAACAGAGAGAGGGCTGCCCATTGTTTTTACTTTGAATAGAATTTGTACATCTGTCTAATTATTTACTGTATTATTATTATATTGGGACAGATGATTCCCTGAAGACATTGAGTTATAAGCTGAATGATAAACCACAGAAGAAGAGCGGACCTTGTCCTCCTGCGAGCTGAGCAGCTTCTCAAAGGCTTCGTGGCGTTTGATGAGACCCTCCGTCTCGTCCACGGCGTGTCCCAGGCTGCTGTTCTGCAGCAGGATCTGTGAGGAGATGAAAGCAGCGTTCAGGCGCTGATCGTCCTCCAGAGGACTCAGAGACGGACGTGTTTACCTCCTGAGAGCTGGACGTTTTGTCCACGCTGCTCACGTCCCTGTAGAAGACCTGCTCCAGGTGAACGCTCTCCAGCCAGCGCTGCTTCCTGTTCCACTGCTGCTCCAGCCGCTCACGCTCCTCCTGCAGGGCCTGCAGCTTCTCCTGCACCTGGACACACACGGGTCAACACCTCCACAGCACACTGACGGCTATCAGCACAGGAAACTGTCCTCATTTAGATTACTAAGACCTGTGGCATTTTCATCTTTACTTTATTTACATACGTACTTAATTCTATTTCTTATCAAGCAGCAACTAAAGCATTTCTGATTGAACATAACTATTACATGCAAATAATAAATATAATATGCATATAAAAGACTGAAGGTGATTAATAAAGTTGTTTTAAGGCGATTTAAGGGGACCGACTTTAAACAACACGTCAACCCTTTAAAGAGGAGGAAAGTGATAATTTTATAATATAAGGAGGAATTTCAATGGATAGTGTGCTAAGAAAAGGGTTTTATCATTTAATTCCAATATATAAACAGATATAAAATGCTAAATTTTCAGTTTATATTCTGCAGATTCTTGTTTGAGAATAAACGTAAAGTAAAAGTTCCCGGCTGCAGAGAAGTTTTTAGTTTGTAACAGATGTGAGCAGTGAAATGTTGAGTCCTCACCTCCGTCCTGTCGGTCCTGTCCTGCAGCTCCTCCCCCATGTCCAGCGCCTGTTGGTACGTCTCCTGCCTCGCCTCCATCTCCGCCCACAGCTGCTGGTGCTGCGCCAGCTGGAGGTCGGCGGTCGCCACGTCGCTGATGCTCTCCTCCGCCGCCATCGCAGCGCTCAGCTGGCTGCACCACAGGAAGTAATCCTGCGCCTGCGGAGAGCGAACACACAGAGAGTCAGAGCCAAGCAGCACGAGGGGACAGTAATGAAACCAGCGTCTCACCGTGTTCAGGAACAGGTATCTCTGGCACGCCAACTTTAGCTCCTCCTCCCTCTGCTCGGCGTGGAGTCGGAGCTCCTCCCACCGCTCCACCACTTCCTGCTGCACTTTCTGTAGGCCGCGCTTCAGTGCAGGCGTGCAGAGGTCCAGGATGGAGTCGACGGCGTCCAGCTGCTCCTGGAGCTGCAACACACACGCAGGTTTATTCTGTGTCCTCGTGTTTCACTGCAACATATAAAATATATACAAAACCTGCAGCTCTGTGGAACAAACAGGGACAGAAAAGAGGAATTTCTTCACTTTATTTTAATGACACATGTAGAAGAAAGAGACTCTGACACTAACAGCAACATTTAAGATTCATTCTGGTCACTTTTTATAGCGGAAACATTCATTATTGATGAGTGGTTCGAGGACCGCTGGAAATTTCAAACTCAGACAATAAAACCTGTTTTTACAGTTTCTTTCTACGATAAACAGTGATGATTTTGGAGTCACATGGAAAGAGAACAAGGGAAATTAAAGTGTCATCTGCATAATAAAGATCGCTGAATGTGTTGAGTTGATTGTACACTCTGTCAGGAGCGTTCATCAGACAGGACGCTGAGAGGACAGTGATGAGTGTGAAAGCAGCACCTGTGCCTCTGTGACGGCCAGCTCGTGGAGAAGAGCTTCGTGTCTCTTCAGCTGTGACGTCACTCCTCGCAAATCCTTCGCCACGTCGTCAGGGATGCTCTTCTGTCGCTCCTGCAGAGAGAAGAAGAGAGACACATTCAGCACAGTGTGTCTGTGTGTGTGTGTGTGTGTGTGTGTGTGTGTGTACCTGGATGAGCGTCAGAGCGTCTGTCAGGTCTCGGTAAAAGCGGTGGCACTCCTCTGCGCTCTGCAGCTGCTCCTGACGCTCCCTGGCCACGCCCTTTAAATCCTCCCAGCATGCACTGCAGGCGAATGTCAGAATGAACAGAAACTAAAACACAAAGCTGCATCTACAGGTGACGCCTGTGTTTAACCCGTCTGTGCTGAGCGTACCTGAGCTGCTGCAGCGTCTCCCCGGCTGCAGCGCTCTGTGGATGCTTCCTGCGGCTCAGCCGTGCAGCCAGCTGGCTGCAGCTCTGCAGTCTCTCCTCTCCGACCTCCAGCTGCTTCAGGAAACCCTCAAACTTCCCCCGGAGCAACTGAAAACACAAACGCTTGGCTTCACAGTGACCTTTATCATCCTAACAGTAAGAAGTCAGGACTGTCCCTTTAAGGAGCGGCTACCTGGACGTGTTGGTAGTCGTTGCCCAGATCCTGGGACTCGGCCGTCTGTCTCTGCTGGTCCATCCAGTCCTCCAGCTCTGACGCCTCCCGTCTGAACTCGTGGAGACGGAGGACTTCCTTTAACCTCTGACCCCTGGAGGGAGAGGCGGCAGGTAAAAATGCACAGGAAGAGAGTTACAGTGACACAAACGTTACCAAGCTGATTAAAAAGAGGCCTGATGATGCAGTTTAAACCTGAAAAGCTCTCAATCTCTCCATAAATCTGCTTAGAAATCACAGAAAAGAAAAACACTCCTGAGAAACTTCATGTTTTTAGGTTTTTCTTCTGTATCGAGTGAACACAGTGATAATTATCTGTGCATGCACGGTGATGAGGAGTTTCAGGAAACTTCTAATGGGACTATTTGCAGAAATCTAAACACGTACAGGGTGACTATGGGCTGAGCTATGCTAACAGTTCCCCTTCACTTCTAGTCTTTGTGCTCAGCTAAGCTAGCACTCGTTTTGCAGACTTGTTTACATCTTTTTAGCTCCCTGCCTCCATGGCAGCATCATGAGAATCAGAGAGTACACGGTGAACAGAGTGAGAGACCCTCAGCAGTGTGAGTGGCGTTTACCTGACAGCCGCCTGGTGCTGCAGCTGCTGGTTCAGGCTGCTGAGGCGGCTGCAGGGCCGGCTGAGCTCCTCCAGGCTCCAGCTCTGCACCGCCTGCTCCACCTGGTCCCCAAACTCCTCCACCTGCACCTCCAGCACCTCCAGCTGGCCCTCCAGCACCTGCAGCCAGCAGATCACCAGGAGACTGTTTATTATATCATCTATAACGATAAGAACTGATGATGTTTTAGATTTTTTAACGACTAAAGCACGACAGATAATCACAAAAAGAATGTGGGAAAAAAGGACATTTATATGTTTATCTCTGCAGATATTTTTACTACATTTTTCTGTATATTTTGCAGAGTTCAGTGTGACTTTGGGAAGGTTCCCGGTGGTCCTGGGACCCCTCGGCGTGCCGTACCTTGTGTTTGGTGAGCAGACTCTGCGTGGCCAGCTCGTCTTTGCCGAAGTCGTCGGTGTTCACCAGCGTGAGGGTCTCGTTCATCCGGGACTCCAGCTCGGAGCAGTCCAGCAGCAGCTGCAGGTACATCCACGGACACTTTATTTATTTTCATCTTAGATTTTTAAAATACCTTTTTTGGCATTTAACATCAGACACAATCTGTGACATTCATTATAAAAGCTTTAAACAGACTTTATGTGCTTCTTGAATGCAACATTGTAAACTTTATGACAAACAGAAAACAAACAGTGAAAATTGTAAAACATAATGTTTGTTTACCACTTCATCATAGGTGTGCAAAAATATAGTCTGACATGAATAAATCCAGTTTATAATGAACATATGCTGCACATTTAATAAAGATTTGTCTCTTCCTGTGCATCAAAAAAACACTTTTACTTTCCAGGGAAAATAGCTTGTACATGTTAAAACAGGGCGATCCCTGGATTAGGTGATGATCTTACATTTATAATAATAATATTAATAATCCCTCTCACCTGTTCTCTGGTGATGGCCTTGCTCAGGTGAGCTGCTCTCCTGCTGCAGGCCTCCTCCAGCTCCTCCCACTCTGCACTCAGGTGTTTGCACCTGCAAAAACAAACAAACAAACAGTCATTTATCAGGTAAATAAAACCACACGATCGAAGCTGAAGAAGAGAAACACAGCAGCACCTGCGGAGCATTTCCTCTCCGTCTGATTGGCTGGACTTGGCCAGGCCCCGCCCCTTCTCCAGGACGTGGTTCAGGTGTTTTCGGTGAGCGTTCACTTCCGCCTGCAGCTCCTGCGTCAACACAGATTAATAAAACTGAGCCACAGATAGAAACTCTTTTTAAATAATAAACGCTGACTCATGACTCAGCTGTAGTGCAGCTGGTACCTTGTGTTTCTGCAGGAGGACGATGGCTCCAGACAGACTCCTGTCGTACCCCGTGGATCCAGCGGCGGGAACGTGTTCAGAGATCCAGCTGAGCTCCAGATCCACGTCATGATAGAACCCGAACAGCAGCACGGACGCCTCCAGCTGCGCGCGGCGCCGAGCCAGAGGCTTCTGCAGAGACTTGAACCTGCAGCGGATTCATGCACCGATAAATGTGAAAACAGGCTCCCAACAAGCCGCCTTCCTCTCTTCTTCTCTGCTTTTATTACTTCAGGAGACCCCGAGCAGTAAACCTGCTACACATATCGGGAACAAACTCCCAGAAAGCTGCAGGTTCGTTTAAGACTTTGATTAAATCTAATCTGAGGTTTTTTAATGATATCTCACTGCACTGTAACTTTAATTTTACTTTACACTTAAATGTGTTTCTCTATATTGATTCTGTTGCTTTTACACTTCATATTTTTCCCATGTTTGATGTAAAGAACTGTGAAGGCCCTGCTGTTGAATCGTGCTATACAAATAAACTTGCCTTGCCTATTAAATTATCATCATATCAGCAGCATAAATTTGTCTTAGAATTCCAACATTCTTGCAATAACTCCTGTGACAGTAAGTTGTCTGAATGAGAGTCGGGTCGCTGTGTGTCTGACTCACAGGCTGAGGTAGGTGTCCGTCTCCTGCAGGATCCTGTGGGAGTCGAAGTGGTTGGAGGCGAGGCGTTTGGCTCGGCTGACGATGGCGTTGATCTTCTCGGCGAGCTCGTCGGCCTCCTGCTCCAGCTGCTGATGCTCCTGCACAGAAACACGTTTCCACACGTATCCGAGCTAAACATCTCAAACAGCCTCAAACAAACTCTCTCCGTCTGCAGAACGGATGCAGGAAAATATATGAATGAGCAGGTTTTGTTTGAATGTTTAATGCAGAGTGTGTTTGCATTCAGCCCATTAAAATTATAGCAACGTTTGATTACTTTCAAATAAAAGACTGCACAGTTGTTTCTTTACTTGCACTTTGATTTTGAGGCTGTTAAACTAAATAATGTTGTTTTTATTTATGTTAAAAAGATTCTAAATGATGTTAATGTTTCCTGCTGCCAGACAAGAAGAGAAAAGTCTGTTTCTGTTGATTTATTTCTCCTTTAACCCTCTAAACCTGCTGGGGATTTGAAAAGTATGTTTTCTTTTGAAAGAATATGCCAAAAGTTATTTATCATAGAAAGAAACTGTAAAAAACAGGCATTCATTTTACATTTTTTACAACATTCCTGACTCTTGGAAAAGTGTTTAAATATAAATTGTCAGAGAAATTAATTATTTATTCTTTATTTTCTGATTTCTGTCATTCTAACTGTGTTAATCTACACACACACACACACACACACTGTATCCTGTATAAATGCTGAGTCGTCAGTGTGAGTCTGACCTTCAGCAGCTGTCTGCTGGTGCGGAGGTCGTGACCTTTGGCGGCGTTGTTCAGCATCCACTGGATCGCCTCGATCTTCAGCTTGGCGTCCTGATGGAGGAAGGAGTACAAAAAAAAACTTCAGGTCAGAGAAGTAACATAAAGAGTAAAGTAACTATTTAGGGAGTAATAAGATAATAAATGACTTTATTTATCCTGCAGTGGGGAAATTAAGTCAAGATACAGACACACACATATAAAAACAGAACAGAGATATAAAAATAACACAAACACATTCTATACACATTTATTATTAATATATAAATATATATGTTTTTGTTTGTTGTTTTCCTGAGATCTGCACACGGGAGAAACAGATACATTAGCATGTTAAATAGGTAATAAATATATTTAAATATGTTGCAGAGATGTGTGAGTTTTACCTGCAGCAGCTCCATCAGCTGCTCCTGCTGCCCCGCCTGCCTCAGTTTGTCTCCTCTGTCGGCCATCTTGTCCTGCAGCCTCCTCCACCTGCCGCCCACCTGAGTGGACGTCCTGCTGATGCTCTGGCTGCTGTAGTGCTCCTCAGCCAGCAGCTCCTGTCCGAGCTGCACAGGTAAGGACACATGTGAGCTGTAGGTCCGAGCTGCGTGGCGTGCAGAGACCGGCGGCGGTTTACCTGCAGCAGGCGGTGCAGCCGGACCGTGTTCGCCTGCATCTCGCTCTCCGCCGCCTCGTGTCTCTTCAGCTTCCGCAGGATGTTGGTGGGGTCGCGGTACGACTCGTCCTCCGCCACTTTAAACTTCTCCTCCATCCACAGCAGCAGCTCGTCCGCGTCCCTCTGGAACTCCTGCAGCACCAAACACCAGACAGTTAAACTCTGAACCCAACAAGCAACATGTTCACTTCTTCCTCTCCGTGTCCTCGTGTTTCACTGCAACATATAAGATCTATAAGTCCTGCAGCTCTGTGGAATCAGCACATCACGGCATTTTGTTTGCAGATAAAAGTGTTGTCTGCAGCCTCTCCTGTCCTCTCTTCTGGGCTCTGTGTAAATACCTGGTACTTGTGTGAAGCCAGCAGCAGACTCCTCCTCTGCCTGCTGCTCTCCTTCAGCCTCCTGTTGGCCCTCTGGATGCTCCTGCTGCGCTCCTTAATGCTGCAAACAAACTCAGCATTCTTAAAAACTGCATTACACACACACACACACACACACACTTTAATCAACATTAAAGAACAAGCTGAGCAAAGCGGCCGGAGCTCAAGCTCACCATGAGAACATAGTTTTTGTCTCTCAGCTCTCAGCTGGCCTCTCCAAACCCGTTCACACTAAAGGTTCATTAAGTAAAGAACATATTTATATATTGTCTTTATTGTTTGTTAGCTCATGCTTAAAAAAACTCCAAGTAAATGTGAAAGCTAAATAAAAGTAACTGTGCATCTAATCATCTGATGAGCTGACTAATAGTTTTGAGGTGTTTGGTCTGTGATTCGTGTCCGTCTGGAGGTTTCTGTCGTGTTTCTGTCGTGTTTCTTACAGTTGTGCAGCGAAGTGTCTCTGGCTGACGAGCTCCTGGCTGCGTTCAGAGAAATGATCCACGCGTTGGTCCAGAGCCTTCAGCAAACCCTCCAGCTCGTCCTGGCGGCCCAGCAGGCTGTGGACGCCGTCCACCGAGTCCTGCAGGGCGCACACACACACACACACACACACACATTAACAAACACTACACACAGCTGTCCCTGTTCATTCCGATGCACCATGACGCCGAGCGTCCTCACCCCGACGTCCTCCACCCGCAGCCTGGCCTGGTGCCCGGACAGCGCCGCTTCGATGCGGTCCCCCTCCTGGTTCAGCCTCTGGAGCTCCAGCTCCTGCTCCAGACGCTCCTTCCTGCCGCTCCACAGCTTGTCCAGCTTCGACCAATCAGCTGCGAGCTTCTCCAGGGCGTGTTGGACGTCCACGCTGCCCGTCTTCCCGCTGGACGAGCCGCGCAGCAGAGACCTCCCCGACGTCTCCATCTCCTTCGACCTGAGGACACAGAAGCATCTTTCTCATCCTGCAGGTTCACTTTCCTTTGTTTTTTTAAATACATTGTAAATACAGAAGTGCCCCGACATCATGTGCAATAATAAAACATGTAAATAACAGCAGCAGAAGTACTAATGAGAGCCTCTCCTCCCTCTGACCCACCTGCTCCTCTGCTCCTCCATCTCCAGCTGCAGCTCCTGGTGCTGCTCCAGCAGAGCGACGGCCGCGGCCACGTCGGCCGGCGTCTCCTCCTGCAGGAGGCGCTCCTGCAGCGAGCCCACCCAGCGCTGCAGCTCCTTGGCCTCCTGCTGGAAGCCCTGCAGCCGGCGGGCCTCCTCCAGGAGCCGCTGTCTGTCTGCAGCCTGCAGCTTCAGCTGCTCCCCACACAGCAGGAGGACAGCGTGACTCATCACATCCTCAGTTTAAATACATGCACTTTGCTTTGGATGATGTTTACTCTGGAGCTGATAAATGAACTCTGACCTGACGCAGCAGAGCCTCCAGCGCCTGCACCTCCTCATCGATGGCTGCGCTCTCTGCAGGGCTGCAGTCCTGCTTCCTGCAACACAGGAAACCAGCACAGAGGATTAAAACAGGCAGTTTCACATGAAAACAACGACCCAATGAAGACACAATGAAGAGTTCAAAGTGGCCTTTAACTCTTTGGAGTTTTGGTCCATTTTAACGGTTTTTGACTCCATTTTTTTCCGTCTGTATATAAACTTTAAACATGTTTTCAGCATTTTGAGCCAAAAAAACAGCATAAGAATAAAATCAGATTAAAAAAATTAAGTTTCTTTTCCTTTCAGAACACAACCAGGCTCAGTGAAGAACGTTATGTTGGTTCTAAGATGTGAAATAAGGAGAACATCTGGTTCTATATTTTATATATTTGACCTTATCTCAAACTTTTTTGATTTTGGTAGATTTGTTATTTTTTCACCATTAAGGTTTTTTTTCCTGGAAACTTATTCTGATGAGTCAAACATGACTTTGTGGACTCAGTATGATAATCCTGATTTCCTTCCATTTTAACCTCCTAAACATCTTAAATGATCTAATGAAGGCTTCATGAGACTCTGATGGATCCTGTCCCTGCGGTCGTACATCTTGGCGACGCTCTTCAGGTAGGCGATCTTGGCCTCCAGCGTCTGGACGTCCCGGAGCGCCTGCGCCTGGTTCGTCTCGGCGGCCTGCAGGGTGAAGGCGCTGCAGCCCGGGTCCACGGCGTCCAGGCCCTGCAGCCGGCCCTGCAGCTGAGCTTTGGCCTCCTGGCAGCTCTGCAGGAAGGAGTGCACGTCGGCCGTGCTCAGCAGCTCGTGGCCCTTCTCGTCCTTCAGCTGCTGGATCCGATCCCACCTGCAGGCACAACAGATCCAGATCAGAGTCACTCGTCAGCTTCCATCAGCAGCCACATGAAGCAGCGCTTCCTGTTCCTACCTGCGGGACGCCGCCCTCCGTCTGGCCTGGATCTCTCTCTGTTTGCTGTGTCGGCTCTTCACCAGCTCCTCCGCCGTGCTGATGATGTCATCCAACTGGCCACGCCCACTTGCCAACTCAGTCAGGAAGTTCTGGAACAGGAAGTCAAATCTACACTTTAAATATTTCACCTTCAATCTGAGTTGTTGAGCTGTTTCAGGGCGTTTCTTTGTTATGTTAACATTTTACTCATCAATCAGCTCAATCAGGAAGTTGAAGTTGAATTTCTTATATTCAAAAACTTAAATATAAATTCCAATTTCTCCAACTTTTTAAAAAATAAACCCTTTTCCAAGTGTCAGGAAGGTAGTAAAAACAGCTTCACAGAGTCTCTGAGGAGCAGAATTTAATGTTTCTAACAGGATCTGGTTTGATTTTAAAGGACACATGAAGAAGAAAGAGACTCTGACACTAACAGACACATTTAACGTTCCTGAAGGGAACTTTAGAACGATGATACTTTCAAAACATCCCAAACTTTTATCTGAAAAAGAACAAAATTAAAAACAGTTTCTCAATAACTTGTATAATCCCTCTTCAGCACATAGCAGGTGTGTGTGTGTGTGTGTGTGTTGTATTGATGCAAAAACACCATTTTCTAGAGTTTGTGTGTGAGATGCTAAACGTTTCACTGGTTTGGTGTCAGATTTAGTTTGTGTGGAGAGTTTTTGCAGCCATCAGAACAGGCTGAACTCTCCTCGTGGCGTCCTCACCTCGTACTTGGCCTGAGCCGCGCCCAGGTTGTCGGCGTCGGTGCTGAAGGTGTTCAGGACGTTTTCTTTGTCGTCCATCCAGGACTCGAACTCGCGGCAGCTGTTGTAGAATCGGTGCAGACGCAGCGTCTCCTGCAGACTCTTCGTCTTCGACTGCAAACAAACAGAAACGTGACGTCATGGTTACGCTCCTCCGTTCTGATGATCCGTCCTCAGGACGCCGCTCACCTGGGCCCGGCTGAGCAGGGCGCTGTAGTCCCGGTCCAGGCCGGCCTGCGTGCTCTCCACCGTGTCCCTCTGGTACTGGGGGTCCGGCAGCCCTGTGGTCTGGATCTCTGTCGTGCTGCGGCGCATCGAGCGGCGGCGCCTCGGGCGGCTCAGCGTCCTGCCGGGGCTCTGGGTCCCGTTGGTGCAGGCTGGCAAGGAGGGGGGCGGAGCCTGAGGGACCACGATAAGACGTGTTACTGATCTTTATTACGTGGATTTAAAGCGGCTGGTGGCTCCTGACATACCGCGGCGGGCAGCAGGCTCAGGTACGTCCTGGGGACCAGCTGCTGGTTTCCTCGCACGTCTCTGGCCAGAAGTCGCTCGGCGTCCGGATCGCCGCTGACGATCGTCACGACCTCGTTACGTTCCCACGGAAACTGACCTGAAACCAGTTCAAGGCACATTTTAAAGGACGAGTCCAACTAAATATAACGGCATTTTAATTAGCATGTTTTATTATTACAATATAATTTGTATCTAGTTATTATCTTTATAATAATAATTATTATTATCATAATTCAGTATCATTTTATTTTATTTATTTAGAATTCAGTTATTATAACTATTATTTGTATTTTGTTATTATCTTTGAACTATTATTCTGTTATTATTATTATCTTTGAATTACAGTGAATAATAAAATATAAAATAATAATAACATTTTTTTATGTTATTATTCTAACATTATATGATTATTTAAATGAATAATTTATGATCATATTTATGTAATTTGATTGATATGTGTTATTTTATTATATTATGTATTTTACTGACAGGAAGTTGAACTGAAGTCGCAGTTATTAACAGACTGGATGATCAAACGTGATGTTTGTGTTATTTCCCATCATGCCGTGCTGCGTCGGTACCTCTGCTGTATCTGAAGCGGACCTTGGCCCTGCCCTCTGCACTGCCGGAGCCCCGCCCTCCTGATGATGTCACAGCTCCTGGCGCCTCCTCCTCGTCTCCGGACGAGTCGCTGTACTGGATCATGTTGCTCTGCTGAGGCTCCGCCTGCAGGAACACAGTCAGACGTTTGTTGGAGACGTTTACATTTTGTTTTCCTGCTGCATCATTAATACGACTCAGCACCGACCGTGAGAGCGGCGAGCTGCGCGGCGCTCCTCGCCTGCTCCGACAGCCTCTTTATCTCCGGGCCGTAGGCCGCCATCTCCCTCTCCAGCCGCAGGTGGCGCTGCAGCAACGCCGCCGAGCTCGACTCGTCCTTCCCGTGATCGTCGCTGGTCAGCAGCGGCTTCCTGTCGGCCAGCCAGGACTCGGCCTCCGCCACGTCGGCAAAGTACTGAGGCAGATCAGACAATAGATTTACAAATATTAATATGTATATTATAAGAACTCATTTTTTTAATTATTTATATTATTCATTTTTTTATATTCATTATTATTATTATAACTTATTATGTTATTTTCTTATTGGTTTATTCATAATTATTTTATTCATTTAGAATTTAATTATCATGTTTTATTATTACTGTTATTATTATTATTATAATTATTATTTTTTAATTATTTATTTACAGTGAATGATTACGATTTATTTATAATTATTTTTACTATCATTATAACTTATATTATTTTCTACTTGATTTATTTATATTTTATTCATTTAGAATAATGATCATGTTTGATTATTACTATTGTTATTATTATTATAACTTGTATTATTTTATTATTTTTACTATTATTATTATAACTTATTATTTTATTTTTTAATAATTGATTTATAATTATTTTTATTTTATTCATTTAGAATTTAATCATGCTTTATTATTGTTTATTGTTTTAAACTATTGTTAATATTTTGTTATTATCTCTGAATTACAGTGAATTATTACTTTGTTATTATTATTATAACTTATATTATTTTTTAATGATTTAATTTCGTTTATTTTGTGTTATTTTTGCTATTGTTTGTGTTTTGTTGTCATCTTTAAATTACAGTAAAATATAATTTCTATGTTTTTATTATTATATCATTGATTGATTAATATATAATAAAATACTGACATCATGTTATGAATACACACATATGATTCTTCTGTGTAAATAATCCATCTTCTCTTGAATAATTCTCCTTGTGTACCTGTTTGATGGCGGCGGCGGCCTGCAGCCGGCCGCGGCGCCCTGCCGCCTCGTCGCTCAGGTGGCTCCACTGCTTCTTCAGGGTGCGGATCCACTTCTGGACGGCTCGCTGGTTCTGCTGACTCTGTTTGGACAGCAGGTCTGAACCGCGAGCCAGAACCCCCCGAAACAGAGACTCCTGCGCCTGGAGCTCCGCCTCCAACACCTGACAGCACGCCGTCAGACACACAAAGAAATACGTCTGTTCAAATGACTTTAAATGAGCGTTTATTTGAGGATTTGTGTCGATTTAATGCAGAAAAGTGTGTTCGAGGTGATTTAGAAATGGTGTTTATTCTTTATTTTCTCCGTTTATTCTTTATTTCTAGAGTCCTAGACGAAACACACTGTATGTCAAATGTGCAATAATGTTAAATATGCTTATTATTATTCCAAAAAGTAGAGTTTCTAAACTAAAAGATAAACTGTTCAAAAACAACATGTCACGGTTAAACTGATAAACTACAAACATTTGATGCATTATGGTTTTTTGGAAACAGGGATGTAAGAAATTGGGCATCCGAGTAACTTTAGAGTCTTATCATGATCAAAAAATGTGTTTTTTTTACCTCAAAAAAACATGATAACGGCTATTTTCAACCTCTAAAATCTGTATTTGTTTTAAAAAATAAACCATATTGGACAGGTTCTATACAAGACACATAAGAAATGTCATTCAAATTGTTTCTATCTCAAAGAATAACGACAGTACAAGAAAACTGGCGAGTGCATCAAAAGTTCCCTTAAATCTTTCACTTCAGAGTTAAACTGGTTCTTGCATGAGACTTTTTTCCTGTTTACAAGAACACTCAAAGTCCACCTGCAGCTGAGGAAATGAAATCAGTACAGAAACATTTAGATAAACAATGTGTGTGTGTGTGTGTGTGTGCACCTTGTGTTTGTGCTGGGCCAGCTGGATGTGGGTCAGGTCCCGTCCCAGCCCGGCCGTCTGCAGCCTGAGCCAGCGCTCGTGCAGCCAGGCCTCCAGCTCGTCACAGTCACGGAGGAACTCACAGAGCCGGAGCCGAGCCTCCAGCTGCCTCCTCCTGACAGAGCACAGCCTCGTCACTCTCAGCTCCTGATCAGCTCAAACATCAGCTCACTATCACACGGAAACCTCTTTCTACCAGCTATACACATAACAACGAAACTCTGCTTTCTTTCTTTTCTTTTTGGCCATTTTAAGATGAAATTATGAGATAAAAAGTCAAAATTTTGAGATAAAAAGTCAAATTATGAGATAAAGTTGAAATTATGAGATAAAAAAGTTCAAATTGAGATAAAAAGTCGTAAGAGACAAAAAGGCAAAATTATTAGAGCAAAAGTCATAATTATGAGATAAAAGTCGAAGTTATGAGACAAAAAGTCCAAATTATGAGATAAAAAAAGTTGAAATGATGAGATAAAAAGTCAAAAAAAGAGACAAACAATTGAAATCATGAGATAAAAAGTCGAAAAAGAGAGAAAAAGTTGAAATGATGAGATCAAATTTCTTTTTTTTCTCTAACTGGCAGAAACGAGCTTCCACAGAATGAATCCAAGAGAAAACAGAAGGAAACCTGCTGCTGCTGAGAGACACCAGAGATTTAAACTGAGTGTCCAAAGCTCTCACTCTGCTCTCAGTCTGCTGCCCGACCCTCACTGTCACCTGCAAGGACACACACAGATTAGAGAGATCACATCTTCCTCTCTGTGTCCTTTTGTTTCACTGCAATATATAAAATGTGTATAAATCTGTGAGTCCTGCAGCTCTGAGGAATCAGCACAACATGAACAACTCAGACAGAATAACACAGAACGACAGAAACCAGGAGAAAAGTTGAATTTCTCTGATAAATATATATTTTTTAATTTGAATAAAATTTAATTTATATGTGTCAGGAATGTTGTAAAAAAACACACAAAATTACCCCAAAAAACAATGTAAAATGACAAAAAAAGACCAAGAAAAACACACAAAATGACTAAAAATTTTTAAAAAAATGACCAATAAACGATGTAAAATGACCAGGAAATTCACACATAAATACCAAAAAAGACTTATTTTAAAAAAGACCAAAAAGCACAGTTCGAATGACTGAAATCCAAACTCTCGGCTCTGTGTAAACTGATTTTCAGTGGATATTGGACCGTTCGTCCCAGCTGAAGCAGTCACGGCGTCTCCGTGTCCAGCCGGTCGTACCTTCAGCGCCGCGCTGCTGATGGCGGCGATGGTTTCTCCGTGCGCTGAGATCTGAGCCTCCAGCAGGTCCTGCTTCTGAAGGAGAGACTCCACCTCCGCCAGCTGCCTGCCCAGCTCACAGGAGGCGGCCTGGGCCTGGAGACGGACGCACACAGATAAAACATACACAGACTCTTATAAAGGCTTATATGTGAGTCAGGTGTAACAAAGGAAGAAGTAAACCTTGAATAGGTGAATATAAACAGCAACATGCAGGAGGAACACATGTTAAAAACAGGGATTATTAGCATATATATATATATATATTCAGACTCAGTCTGACACAGCTGTGAGATGTGGTTGAAAAAGCTAAAAATGTGCTCTTTTAAACCACGAATGAACTTTAACTCTCTGCTTTGCTTGATATCAGCTGCAGAAACAGTTTCTGGAAGTCTGTCTTTGACTGATACAAGGACAGACTTTTACTTTGTGCACATACAGGCTTCCTGTTTTCATCTCTTATTTATTATAATTATCACGGTTTCTGTTAGAGTCACCTGGAGCTCTTTCAGTTCCTGGGAGACGAGCTCGACGTCTCGCAGGACTCTGAGGTTTTCCACCACGTTTCCCAGCAGCCCCCTCTGCTCCTGGAGCTGCTGCAGGAGGTCCCTCCACCGCCGGCTGATGTTCTCCTCTCTGAGAGCACACAAACGGTTTTACAGTCACTAAAGTCTAACCTGGAGCTCCGCCTCCAACACCTGACAGCACGCCGTCAGACACACACAAAGAAATACGACTCAGTCTGTTCAAATGATTTTGAATGCAGCTTTTTATGTGTTTAAAGAAAAAGTTTAGAGAAACAGTTTCCTCTAATCTGTTATTCGTTCTTTTTAAATGAGTTTTTTGGAAACAGGGATGTAAGAAATCGGCCATCAGAGTAACTTTAGAGTCTTTTTTACCTAAAAAAAACATGATTACGGCTATTTTCAACCTCTAAAATCTGCATTTGTTATTAAAAATAGACCATATTGGACAGGCTCTGTGTAAAGTCCAACCCCGGCTCACCTCCTGCTGATCTGCTGCCTGCTGTGGTAGTCTCCCCTCTCGATGCTCTGTGCCATGTCCCTCAGGGCGGTGAAGCGCGGCTCTCTGGCCTGAGCGTCGGTGTCCAGGGCCTCCAGGCGCCGGCCGGCTGCCTGGGCCTCCTCCAGGGTGGAGAGCCCCCGGAGGTCCTGCGTGCGGATCAGACGCAGCGTGTCCTCCAGGTACGCCTCCCTCAGCGCCGCCTGACACACAGCACACAGGTCAGACTACCGTCCTCTAACGCTCAGCACAGACACCAACAGGAGTTAAACAACAGATTCACGTGTCAGTCTGAAGCAGGATGTCGTTACCTTCCTCTCAAACTTCTGAGCGAGCTGCTCCAGCTGCTGCAGGCGGAGCAGCGCCCCCTGCAGGCCGCGCTCACGCTCGTGCTCCGCCCTCTCCAGCAGAACCCAACTCTTCTCTATGTCGCTCAGGGTTTTACCTTCAAATGAACAAAGAGACGTCACACACAGCGTCGGCATGAGTCCGTGTCTGTGTGTCTGTGTGTCCGTGTGTTACCAACCCTCTGGAGGATTGTACGCCCGCTGGTTGTTGGCTGCCAGCTGAGTCTTCAGACTGAACAGATGAGCTTCAATCGCTCCGCGCTCCTGAACAGACAGACAGACACATGAACACCTGGACCCTGTTGGTGCTCCTCAAACCTGTGTCCAGTGTAAGATGAATCAGGGTCCCAGTATCAGAGCCCGGCTGGTTTTATCCCATTTCCAGGTTCAACTGGGTCCCATAAGCTGATGCAGCAAATTCTTGGTTGATAGCATTTGTTACACACATCTGATGCTGAATTTTGCTATTTTTTTCATATCTGGAATTGATAAAAAGTGGTCAGAAACCCTTCAGAACATGACGAGATCTTTGGAACACACAGACAGATCCAGGCTCTGATTTGGCTTCAAAAACTTTGGGAGATTTCTGTATTTTCAGTGTTTTAATGGCGAGCACTTCTGTTCTCTAAAACTGCTGACACGTGGTCCCACCTGATATTTGGGAGGTTTTTCCACAGTCCTGTAGGTCTTGAAGGCCGTCATCAGCTTCTGCGTCTCCCTCACAGAGTTTGGGAATCGTCTGTCGTTCAGCTGCAGCACCTTCAGACGACAACAAGTCAGCATCGTCTCTGTGAAGGTCGTCAGGACTCTCGTGGTTTTTCTTACCTTGGTTTTGATCCAGTGAAGCAGATCTGAGACCAGCCGCTCGTACTGGATCTTCATGGCATCAAGCTCCATCAGCAGCCCGACGATCTGCGGACACGGAGAGGAAAGAATCCACCGTCTCATCGTCCTCGCTGTTACACAGCACACAAACATTTCTGAACACTTCCAGATGTTTGATGACTTCTTCATGTGACAATTATCTGCTACTTATTTTCTCTATGAATCGTTTGTTTTTTTCTCGTCCAACCAACAGTTCAGAAACTGAAACATTACGTTTTTCATCAGATAAGACGAGAAGAATGTCTTTGTCACTTTGGATTGAAAAATGAATAGAACAAAATAGTTGCTAAATCATTTTCTTTGAATTGTTTTATCGAGTAACTATTTCAGATGATTTTTACAGAAGCCCACTTCCACCAGTAAAGGAACACAATGTGGCATTTAATCCTGTAAGTAATTATAATAAGAAACTTGAATAATTTGATACTGATCTAAAAATGAAGATGAAATATCTCAAAATAACTTATCTATAAATAAGAACCTTTCCCAGAAAATACTGTGATATACTTTGAGAAAGTTTAGCATCGTTATTATTTCAAAACTTCCAGGATCTTTTTTTACACAATGTATCAAGTATAAACACTCAGATCTGAGAAGGAGAAAACATGTTTTACAAACTCCTTATAGGAGCCATGAGGATTCTTTTGGGGCTTTAAATGTGTATTAGGCCGTTAATTTAATCTGTCTGAGCTGTAAAACACTTTGTGCCATTCAAAATACATGTGAAAAAGAGCGTGCTGGTCCTGTGCCAGCAGCAGGTATGACCAGGTAAAAAGGTGAAACGTGTCAGTATTAGAAAGATAACGGCACTCAGATGGATCCCTGAGGAACCTCACAGGTTCCCTGAGGAACCTCACAGGATGCTGCAGCTCACAGAACAAACCTTGAGGAGGGACCTGGTGGAGGACTCGCTCCTGTACTTCCTCTTCACCCACTGTCCACTCAGACGTCCTCCCACTGACATACTGTAACACACCTACAGCATATCACCCCCAACACCTGGACACACCTGGACACCTCTTACCGACGGAGGATTTACCTGGTTAGAGCTTCGACCAACAGTGAACCCAGAAATCACTTGAAGAAGTAAATTTATCTGAAGCAATCACTAGAGAACCTCCTGCACAGCTCCACCACACCTGAACACACCTGTACACACCT
>CAFUXE010000410.1:171471-181630 GCA_903364295.1 Serranus cabrilla
TAGGGTGTGGCTCTCTGCACACACACACACACACACACACACACACTGTGCATTAACACATATTCTGAAATCTTTATTCATGAAATGAGCTGATTTATTGTCTGTTGTTCTGAAAGGATGGAAATGATTAGAACAATGTTTTACAGGATGTCTGAATATGTTCCATCGTTTCTTATACAATATAAATCTGAAATAGTTTGATGGCCAAACATTTCCTTCCCACCCGCTTCTGTCTGAACTCACAGCTCTAATGTTTGTCGTAGATTTAGTGAAACATGTTAGTTGTAGGATGTTTGTGGTTGGTCCAGCTGAGTGTGGCGCTGACAGACTCGTGTCCCGGCAGCTGGGTGCGGACCCGCTGGGCGCTGCTGGTCGTCTTCTGGCTCGGCTGGTTGGGGATGCTGGTCGGCGCCGTGCTCATCATCCTGCAGGCTCCTCGCTGCAGAGATCTGCCCGCCACCAGCTGGTGGAACGGCGGCCCGCTGTACCAGATCGGAAACATCCAGGCCTTCAGCGCCGCCCAGAACCTGAAGGGTGAGACGCCGCAAGGCATCCTGGGAGATTCAGAGGGAGTTACTTTGGAGGAAACCAATCGTGGTTAAAAAACACAAAGTTATGGATCAAAATACAGAATTTACAAACATTACAAACAAACATTTTGATCTTTGAACAAAAACTGGATTTCCAAACATTCATGATTCCATAATTCCTGGTCCATCACAAACGTATTTTTCTTGTAATTAAACATTTTTAATTGCGGTGTGGAAGGTTTTGCTCTTGCGCCTTTTCTGTTTAATCGCAATATAAAGTCACTCCATATTATTATTTATTCATAAAAGATTAAAAAACAGCCACACAGGCCGTTTCTACACACGACGTACTGAGACGAACCTGCTGACTTCATGCTGACTTCATGTCTGCAGCAGAAGCAGAAGTCAAAGAGCCGAGGTCAGCAGCTCTCCGGCTGTTTCCTCTGAAGGAATAGGAGCTGTAGTTCACAGTAATAAAGAAGAACATTTTAAAAGTTTTTCCCATAGAAGGAATTTGACTTGTGCAAGAAAATAGAAGATAAAAGACAGAAATGAAACGTTGATTTCCAAAACAGATGCACAATATTAATATTCCCTGAAAAACTGAACCAAATAAAACGAATCACATTATCGCTAAATATTGAAAAGGCGACTCTTTATTTAACAGTGAATTCAGGTTGTTTACATATAACAGAAAAATATATTAAAAGTAAAATATTTGACTAAATAGACTAAATGTCGGCTCCTGATCCCGGCTGCTCTCCTCCTCAGGTGTGGAGCAGCGGATCGGCAGCCTGTCCCAGCTGAAGGTCCGAGGGCTGCTGCTCGGCCCGCTGCACGTCGCTCCGCCCGACCAGGCCGTGAGTCTGAGGTTCGAGGAGATCTCCTCCGACGTGGGAAACCTGGAGCAGTTCAGAGGCCTCGTCCAGGTGGCGCACAAGAAGGGTGAGAACACTGCGGTGTCACGTTCCTGTGGATAAAATGTTTGACTTGACGTTAGTGACTCCAGCTGCTCCCCGTCTGCTGCAGGGATCTCTGTGGTTCTGGATCTGACTCCCAACTATCAGGGCACATCTGGACCCTGGTTCTCCAACGTCAGCGTGACCAACGTCGCCGAGAGACTCAAGGTGAGTAAACGTGACTGTGGGGCAGCAGGGGGCGCTGAGGCGGTGGGTGGCGCTGAGGCGGTGGGGGGCGCTGAGGCGGTGAGGGGCGCTGAGGCGGCGGGGGGCGCTGTGGCGGCTCTGACGGCTGTCCTCTGTCCGCAGTCCGCTCTGGTGTTCTGGATGAACGAAGGCGTGGACGGCGTGCAGCTATCGGGGGTGGAGCGAGTGGCCGCCGTCGTGCCGTCGCTGTGGGCCGACATCAGAGCCATCATCCAGAACGGGACGGAGGAGCGTCCCGACAAAAGGTCAGGAACTGAACTGGGACCGCTGGTTCCCGGGACAGAAAAAGAAATGATAAATAAACTGAAAATAAATGTAATAATAAATAAATGTAACCATGAATTAGCTGATAAAATGTATAAATATAATAATATATAAAAAAGATTCATTTGTATTTAGTTTAGCTTTTTTTTAACTTAAAACGTATAATTTAATATATTAATTTTAAAATATATTTATTCATGTATTTCCCCCATTTCTTTCTTTCTTTCCCTTTTTATTTTCCTCTTTTGGGCATTTATTAATTTAAGTTTTTTTATGTATTTAGTTTACATGTTTTCATTGTTTTAAATGTATTTATTGATGTATTAAATAATTCATGTCCTTAATCGCATGTTTGGATGGGATCTTATTCCAGTTGAACTGATGTGGTACCTCGGCGTGTTTTCCAGAGTCCTGATCGGCATCACCGAGCGCTCCTCGCCTGAAGACGTGTCCGCGCTCCTCTCCTCCACCGGGGTCGACCTGCTGATCTCCCGGGTGCTCGGCTCCAGCAGCACGGACGCCGCGGAGCGCGCTCAGACCGTCCAGCTCATGTATTCGTCCCACAGCCAGACCAAGCTGGCGTGGAGTCTGGGGGGGCGGGCCGAGGGTCACCTGGCCTCGCTGGTGGGACCAGCGCTGGTCAAACTGCACCAGCTGCTGCTGCTCACGCTGCCTGGGACGCCCGTGGTCAACTACGGGGACGAGATCGGCCTGATGGACGAGGTGAGGACAGACTCTTCAGGTTAAATCAGAAAACTGTGACATCTTCAGGTCCTTCACCAGTGAAGAAAAACATTTTATTATAAGATGATGAAATATTTTCAGTTACTGATCTTTCATTCTTGTCGTCTGTGTTGAAGGACACAAAGTTTCCCAGAATGCTTTGGGACTCTGACGAGGAGCTGAACGGCACGCTGCAGGTAAACAAACGCATCATTAGCGAAACACGTCACAAAACAAGTTCCATCTGATAACAACATGAAAACTGAAAAGGCAGTACAAGTAGTACAACTCGGAGTACAGGTACAAAGTACCAGCAGTAAAATAATACTACAGCTGTAGTACTGATACTCTCAGTGGTTACAGGATCAGTGTCAGGCTTCATAGGTTCAGTAGCAGAACGAGCAGCTGGAGCAGGAGAACCTGCAGTACTAGCAGTAGGAGTACAAGTGTAGTATTAGTAGGAGTATTAGAGTAGTACTAGTAGGAGTATTAGAGTAGTACTAGAGTAGTATTAGTAGGAGTATTAGAGTAGTATTAGTAGGAGTATTAGAGTAGTATTAGAGTAGTATTAGTAGGAGTATTAGAGTAGTATTAGTAGGAGTATTAGAGTAGTATTAGAGTAGTATTAGTAGGAGTATTAGAGTAGTATTAGTATAAGCAGCAGTAACAGGTCGCCCTTCTGTCTGCAGGCGGAGCGGGCGGAGCGCCTGTCGTGTCGCAGGTTTTTCCGCGCCGTGAGCGAGCTGCGCGGGAAGGAGCGCTCGCTGCTGTTCGGAGACTTCCTGCTGCTCTCTAACTCGTCCTCCTCGCTGGCGTTCCTGCGCGTGTGGGATCAGAGCCCGCGCTTCCTGGCCGCCTTCAACTGGGGCGAGGAGGCGGTGGCACTGCAGCTGAGCGGCGCGGCGCTGCCCCGGCAGGCCACCGTCGTGCTCAGCACCAACAGCAGCGCCCTGCCAGCTGACAGCGGCGTGGACCTGACGGAGCTGCGGCTCGGCCCCGGGCAGGCCGCGCTCCTCAGGTTTCCCTACACTGGATAGACGTCGCCGAGACGACTGAAGTCATAAATGTTTGTTGGTGTTGAATGTAAACGTGAATCATGTGGTGAAACAAACTCAATAAAAGCAAAGAAACAGATGAAAGTTGGTATTTATGTTTCCAGTAAGAACTCCATTAAATATGAAATATTAATCAGAAAACACATGAATACGAGCAGGAGCCATCGGATAATGATTATTATCATGATGTTTATTTTAAAGTTCTCCTGCTCGGTTTTATGGCGTCAGGAAGACGTTTCCCATTTTGGTCCCATTTCACAGATTTGCGGCCAAAACATTTCAAATATCCAATCAGACACTCAAACATGTGCTTCCTGTCCTCGTCCCCTCCGGCTGCTGTCTGAGTCTTTATTGGACAGACCACCGCACGCCCTGGGGTCGGGATGTGGCGGCGCATTAAAAACCAGAAGCTCTAATGGAAACTCCACAAGGCGTGGCAGCTTTATGACTCTGACCATTTCCCCTGAGCTGCTGTTACTGTTATGGATGGGAATATCAGCATTTCAGGTTTAGATTCAGATAATTAAAATGTTTAATACTGACAGTCGGTACCTGCAGAGGTGGAGCTAGCTTTAGCAGAGTAGCATGCTATGCTAGCAGCTGAAGGTGAACAGCGTCTTCATGACGGTATCAATAAGTAGAGTGATGAATCCACACGAGAGAAACCTTTCTGTCAGAGCAGCAGCTAAATCACTCTGACCAGACTCCACCGACAAAAACTGTGACATAAAACACGTTTCATTGAAAGTCGGCAGAAACTACACACATTTTGTAAGGAGGTGAATTCAGTTGGAGATCGTTGGAGCAGCAGAAGGACGAACCAAGACAGCTTTGGGAATTTAATTTGTTTCTGTCGAGTCTGAACGAAGTTTGTTTTGCAGCACGTAAAATCCCAGTTTTTGTCAAAGGAGTCTGGTATATTTGCTGATTATAGTTAAACTAAAGATTTTCTCTTCAACAGTCGATGAACTCAGTGTGGTCGGGACTTGAAACATAAACTCATCATGAGAACATTTACTGAGGTCCCAAATCTCATAGACTCCTATGCAGTGGAGTCGCCCCCTGCAGGACGTTACACAGAATGAATCTTTTTTTTATATGCTGTCCTTGTAAAACTCTTCTGGTTCACTATAAAAAAAATATATTTTATTCTTATTTATTTTGAGGTTAAACACACATCCCTGTGTTGGGGTTAGCTTAGCTTAGCACAAAGACTGGCAGCGGAGGGAAAGTGTTAGCCTGGCTCCGTCAGGGTCTCAGCGCCGTGAATTATTGATGCGGGCAGATTTCTTCTGTGTGAATAAAACATCCGCATGTTGACTTTAGTGAAGACGCTCTAACTGCTGAGACAGAAACACTTTGTCACCCGGCAGCTCCAGATTTATTATTATATTTATTATCTCCAGTCGTGAAGTCGTCTCTGCTTCAGTTCCACCCAGACGGTTTTTACTTAAGTCTTATATTTATTTTTCATGAAGGAAAGGATCAGCTTTGTTTCTTTACACATCATAAACTAAATGTTACCCACAGATCTGATTTCTGGTTCTGGTTCTGATGTAAACAGAATAAACTGATATTCTCTGCAGGATCAAAGCCGTTATCAGATTATGAGAAATCGGAAAAACAATATTCCGCTTTCTTCGACTTTCAATCAAGAAAAATATTTATGCTCGAGGAAATGAGACGAACCTGAACTTTGACCTGTTCTAATGTCTCCGTACTTCATCAGAGGCTGAGTAACTGCAGTGTTCGTGTAAGGACTGACTGTGTTTCCTTTGGTTCGGACTGAGATCACAGCTGCACCGTGACTCAGAGGACGCGGAGACACGTCTCCCTCTTTCATCCCGTGCTGTTGTTTCTGCTGTGATGAAAGCCGGCTCAGGAACGAACACCTCCAGAGGATTCACATCACATCAGCGTGTACGAGCAAAGCTCGCGTCAGTGTGTTTAAAGAGGAAACCTGTGTTCAGTAAACGCTCCGTGTGACGGCTTCACGCAGAGACAAGAGACACAGAGCTGCAGCTTTAAAGGGACATTTCACCAAAGAACAAAACTCTGAAGTCAGTTTAACCTCCGAGTGTTCACACTTCACGAAATGTCTCTGTTCTCCACAAACGTCTGAAATATCTTCCATCTCTATCTCCCAGTACGTCCCATTTCCAACAACACTCACTTCCTGAACGTATCTTCACTTGAGGAATGTGTGTCTGCACTAACTAAGAACACGTTCAGTTCCCAAATGATCCCCATGATTTTTCAGAAATGTCTTCACAGAGATCTGTTGTCCTGCTTACGGTCCGTCCAAAAGCCATCACAGCGAAGTGAAATCAAATGTCAGATTGCACACTATGTCCAAAATAAACTATTCCAGTGGATCATCGAACATTCAAAGCAGAAACAACCTTCCTGTGGTCGTCAGAGAGACGGAGAGGAACAGCTGGGTTCATGTTCGGAGGTCAACCAGAGCAAACACACGACAATACACAGTTCATGTTTTATCTCCATAATCCTGTGAGACTCTGTGGGAGGGAAGGACGGAGACGCGACCTGCTGATGAAAGAAACAGGAAGTCACTTTCACTTTATTCTGATGATCAGATGCATTTATTCCTCCCCGCCACTTTATTTCTGATCAATCAATAACTGATCGATCAGAGTACTTCCGGTGACAGCGTTTTCCCGCCTCAGCCAGGACTCCCGGGAAAAAAAGAGCACATCACACACGTGCGCAGTGAGGCTCGCGCTGTCACCGCCTACAGGCTCCTCTCGTCTCGTGAGGATGTCACGGTCAGAAACCAGCGGCTCGTGACGCTCCGCGCGCAGATTCCGCTTCACGTCAAGTTACCGGCAGACACCGGAACACAGCTCGTCAAAATAAAAGCCAAATATATATATGATGGATTGTGTAACAATAAAACTTCTCAAAACTGGCGTCAACTGATGTTGCCATTTCTTATGAAAAATATGATAAGTAAAATTATGTGATTCATTTCCCTTTTACTTTTTAAGTCGTAGCTCTTAATATTACATGAACTGTATCATAATGTGATTATTTTGATTTATATTGCAAATGAAACAGGATTCATAATCTCGGAGGGAAGGGATTTTTTGCATCATTATTCTCATTTTAATTCAGAATGTTATTAAAGGGATCGTGATGTGATTTTTCTGTGAGGAGCTCCACAATATTTCATTTGACAAATATTTACCCTCCTGAGATTTGAATATTGTCCCAGTCCATATAACGAATGTAAATTTAAAGATTAGATAGATTTATTAAAAACAATACAATAAATGATATATTGAATAAAATACTCTTAACAAATAAAATCTCAGTAAAAAATTTATTAAATTATGATGTATTTGCTTTTTAATGCACAATTTAAAATAAATACCCAGATCACTATTATCATCTGTTGGAATCACAGTATTAGTATTTGAATTAAATCTGGAAAAGTTTTGCCTCCTGTTGAATCATATAAAAAACACACTGCGGGTTGGTTTTATTTTGAAAGGAACTCCCCGGAAGCCGTTTCTTCGTCCGCTTTGTTCGCCTTCACCGCTCGGTTCGCTCGGTGACGTCCCTCACCGGTAAAATCCACCGACGAGTCGACCGGACTGACCGCTTCTCCGTCTTCTTCTCCGGAGCTCAGAGCGGCATCAGGCGTCACGGAGCCCCGACTCTCCGCCTCTGCTGCCCGGCCTGACGGGCCGCGACGAGCCGCTGCCAGCACGGACGGGACCCGGAGCGGCGCCGCTTCTCCTCGGGATGATGGATGGAACTCCGGTACCGACTAACGGACAGGGCGCCCGGTGGACTCGGCGGAGGGGCAGCGGGGACTTGTGAGCATCCTACCGGCCGGAGGATCTGTCGCACCGACGCGTTTTCTCCTGAATTTTAATCTTTTTCCTACAATGTCACCACCAAGGAGACGCGGCTGAGACACCTGCCGTCCTCCGGGCTCCGCTGACCGTCCTGCGGCTTCTGACGGGTTTAGCTAACGTTAGCTCCGGTATGAGCGGAACCGGACCTCGCCGTCAGGTCTGACCGGTCTGGGGGTGGTGGCGGGGTGCCGGCGGGGACGCAGTCGGTTTGTGGATGAGAACCGGTGACCGGGCCGGATTCCGAGCGGAGGGACGCCGGCCGGAGCGGAGGAGGAGGAGGGAGGAGCAGCGGCAGCAGCGGCTGCGGGGAACCGATCTGACAACCTCATCCCCGGGGGGAGAGCAGCAGCGAGGCGGCCAGAGGACGATGTGAAGATGGGTTTAGTTTTCGGTCTCCTGTGGCTGTTTACCGGCTTCCTGCAGGGCGCGCACGGCCAGGGCGTGTACGGTAAGGACGTCATTATTCCACAATTAAAACGTTTTCCTTTTCTAAATGTTTCTACCCGTTAAACACGGTGTGAATGCGCTTTGAACGGCCGCAGCGTTTAACCCGGAATACCACCCACATCAACTTGACCTTGTGAGGGATTTAGCTCGTGTGTAGGCTAAATGTGTGCGTGCGTTTGCGTGCGTGTGTGTGTATGTGTTGCTCATTCAGTCATGTTACATTGATGCCTGGCCTGAAGGCACAACAGGTAGGCTGCTGCACACCAACACACACCTGTGAAACCAGGACTGTTATTAATATCTCTGCAGTGATTCTGCATCAAGTCACCGAGACTCCGTTTGAACACATTATTACACGATCCTGACGCCATCATGTCTCTGTGGGGTCCTGCAGGTTTACAGGGTCTCTGCAGGTTTACAGGGTCCCTGCAGGTTTACAGGGTCTCTGCAGGTTTACAGGGTCTCTGCAGGTTTACACTGAGTCTGCAGGTTTACAGGGTCTCTGCAGGTTTACAGGGTCCCTGCAGGGTCATAGTCCCGCCCCCTGTTGGAGGGCTGCAGTACAGGTTATAAGCCCCGCCCCCTCCGTGCGGGTGGGATGTGGAAGTAAAAACTGGAGGTCAGAGGAATGTTCGGCGTTTGTTGGGTTCAGAGGCTGAAGTCCTGAAGCAGCTTGAAGTCTTTGATCCGGTTCATGAATGAATGAATGAATGTGATGAAGCAGCTTTAAGTCTTTGGGTTTCTGAATGTGAATGAATGAATCTCTGCTGTTTGTTCTGGGCTTCAGCTCTGTCTCAGTCTGATTATGATGCATAAATACTTTATTCAGTCTGCTGGACGGAAACGTGAATCTGAACTATGACTGTTTTATTTGATCTTTATGGAAGCCGTGAAATATCCTTTTAATATTTCTTTCTGAAGCTTTATGGCTGTTTTACTGCAGGACGTTAATGAACACAGCATTCATACTGTACTGACCTTATTTTACTCTTTACTGTAACGCTGCAGGAATCAGTTTATTATAGATCCCTGTGTGTGTGTGTGTGTGTGTGTGTGCAGAAACATCTGTAGTGTCTGTTCATGTTGCAGCAGTTTGTTGGAGCTTTTATTGTGTAAATATTCAAACTGAGTTTTTCTCTCATAAATTTATGAGAAAGAAAATGTGATAATCTAGAGATTATTAGTTCATAAATATGCAGTAAAACGCGGCTGTTGGCTGGGACGAAAGTGGTTAATTTACTAGACAAACGATGAGTCTGTGCTGCTGTCGTACCTCTGCCAGAAATCTTAGGTCAGAAATATGCAAGAAAATAACTTTGAGATAAAGTAAATTTAAAAACATTTTGTTGTTTTTCTGTTGAGGAGCCACATCGTTTCAATTAGCAATGTTGGATAAGAATTGAATTCAAATGTGAGAATACAAAGTCAGAAATTTGCAGTAAAATCAATCTACAAGATAAAAATCACAAATTCACGAGATAAACGTGAATAATCTCGGACATTATAGAGGGTTTTCCCGATGCGTCGTCCTACCGAAGTCTCCGTGTTGGAGGCGCTCGCTGTAGAACGATGAATGGAGTCCAATGGAGGATTGTGCGTTTCAGACACTTTAAGTGAATTTAGTCTAAAAAACAGGAAAGCTCCTTAAAACGCGTCCAAGATGCAAATACAGGGAAGGAAGTAGATCCTGACGTTTATTAGACCGAGAAACATATTTGGAGCGTTACCGACTTCCTAAAGTGATTAAACAGGGAGAGTTATGCCAGAAGTTACCAGAGGAAAGGAGACGTTTAAACATCTAAACACCTCGGTTTGTTCGGCACATCTCACGTTTCTCTGTCCGACCTGTGAGTCTCTGTAAATAAGGATCCTTTCCTTGTGTCCAAGTCCTTCCCTGTATTTGCATCTTGGACGCGTTTTAAGGAGCTTTCCTGTTTTTTAGACACAATTCTCCATTGGACTCCATTCATTGTTTTAGAGCGAGCGCCTCCAACACGGAGACTTCCTGTAGGACGACATGTTGATGACGCGCCGGTAAAACCCAACGCCTCAGGTAGAACCCAACGCCTCAGGTAGAACCCAACGCCTCA
>CAFUXE010000410.1:214883-228514 GCA_903364295.1 Serranus cabrilla
TATTGACCTACAGGCCCCGCCCATTCAGTCACAGGCCCCGCCCACCGTGTTTCTGCCTTGAGGACACTTTGATCAATTAAAATATATAAAAAATAACTCAGTTCATCGAGCTTTTACTTTCATTTTCAGATATTCTTAAAAGTTTCCTTTTTAAATGCAGTTTGTGAAGATTTTCTCTGTATTTCAGACAGAAAGTCAGTAAATCCTGATTCTGGATTCATGGAAAACTGAAATAGTTGCAGATTTATTTCCTGTTGATCAATTCATCGTTAACTCCTGTTCGTCATTTTAAAGGTTCCCGTAGAGTAAAATGATTTTAGTTTGAAATGCTGACTCTGTGTCGTTTCCTGCTGTCGCTCCTTCACATTAAAACACTTCCTCTGGGCTTTTATTGTGAAGCAGCCGTTAGCTTCCTGTCCTCTCCCTCCGGCAGGTGGTGATGGAGGGCGTCCGCGGCGCCGGCATCGAGGGAGACATCGCCATCGATGATGTCACCATCGAGGAGGGCGAGTGTAAAGACCCGCCCCCCAACAGTGAGTGAACGCAGCAGCTGTCAATCATCTCTCAGGTCCTCAGAGCGCTAAACGGCGGCGCCCAAACACTCGCCACGGGACGATTCGGTGCAATGATGTTCCCAAATGTTTTGCCCGACAGGAAGTCAGCCAGCTCGGAGAACGCAAAGAATAAATAAATACATTATTTAATTAATTATTTTTAAAAATCTCATTTGGTACAATTTCAGATTTTTATTAAAAATATTCTGTTATTTCTGTTTGACTCCTTAGTTCTGACCCGCCTCTCTCTCCTTTCAGACCTGAGGTCTCTGGCCCCGCCCTCCGCGCCCCATATATGGCAGCTGTGCGTCACTCTGAGCCTGGCTGTGATTGGCCGGCAGAGGTGACCCCCCCTCTCTACGAGACGCCACGACCTTTGACTCTTTGCCCCGCCCCCTTCACCCCCAGACTACCAAAGAAGCGGTCAGAGCGACTTCCTGCCAAGATGGCTGACACAAAAGGTCAACAGGTCGCGGAGGAAGTGACGACTTACAGGAGCAGGCCGGTTAGCTTAGCATCAGGCTAGCTGCGTTTTAAATGAGTCCGAGCGAGGCGTTTTCCCATCATGCCCGGAGTTTACTCAGATTACTTCAGTCGTCGTGTCATCGTACGGAAAAGGACGAAGTCTGAAATTTCACTCGAACAAAATAAATAATAAATGCACCAGGAAGGAAACTCTTTTCCAAAATAAAAGCCCCAAAACACTCCCTGATTCACTCGCATATACATGACTCAAGTTCTCATAGACTTCTATACAGTCAGACGGACGTTGCCTCCGGTGAACGCCGGCGGCCTTTTGGCGTCAGCTCGGCGCCACAAAGCACAGAAGAAGAAGACGCTTCAGTCGGAAGAACCGGAAATAACCTCCCCCCCCCAACACCCCCGATCAGCAGTACTGTACACACGGCGGGACACATAGCGGGACACGGACACACGGCGGGACACGGACACACGGCGGTCTCTCTCCGGCAGTATTTTTTACAGAAAAAATACTTTTCGATGTTATTTTGACGTCTGTCTGTCGGTCTGCGGCGGACCTGAGGAGGAGAGGTCACCCTCTGCCATGACATCAAGTGCCTTCAGACTCACAGAGGAAAAGAGCGCCGGGACGAGACCGCCGCCGCCACGGACCCGGGGAACAGAAACAAACAAAGAGAGAAATACTTCCTGGTGGGATTATGCAGAATTAGTTTCTTACAGGTTTTGTTTCTTTTTGGAAATGACGCCGAGGATTCTGGGAAAAAGGAGGGAAGCCATGTTGGATGGCGTGAAGTGACGCAGTGACAAACACGCCATGGACAGGAAGTGAGAGTGGATTTAACACTTTAAAGACAACAATCATAACCTGAGGACCGGATGTTTCAAAGTAAGAGACTTCCTGTCCGGACCAACGGCAGAACTATTTTAGTATTTCAAAATAAGAGACTCTGACTCAACATGCATTGTAAAATCAAATCTTATATTGTTCCTATGATATTCTAAAGTCTTTAAACGCTCTTTTTCTGCAGATTCATGGAAAAGATTCAAACTCCACGAGAGGATTTATTTTAAACTGAAGCACAAAGAGACGAATGTTTTTCTTCCTTCTTCGGTTTGAGTTGAAACTCGTTTCTGCCCGGTTTGTTTGTTCTATCGTTTATTTCATCATTTCTGCTGAAAACGCTGATTCAGGTTTTTATTTCACACGTCATCTATATTTACTATCATGTTAATGATCATTTATTCATGATTTTTCAGCTGAACCTGTGATTTCACTCATGATCTCGTTCATTTGGTTTTATTTGTTATTATTTGAACTTTTAAACTATTTTTCTTTTATTTAGTCTCTTGTTTTTAATTCTGCTTGGCATTAAAAATTCAGACTCATAACCTTGATTCATTTGACTAATTTCTGACTATTAAAAAAATAATGAATATTAATTTTAATTAATTAATATTACTATTATTTATAAAGTCTTTTATTTCTCTAATTGTGAAAAAGAACAAAATATTTTTCACCATTTGAACATTTTGTGCAGAAATAATCAAACCAAAAGTCCCGTTGGATTATAGTTATTATTTATTATTATGATTAATTATCTGAAGAACGTTTTTATTCATATCTAATTATCTGGAATGAGTTGCTGAACCTGATTTCCCGGCAGAATCGATCGTCCGCGTGTTGTTGTTGGAAATGTTCGGCTCCGTCGTTCGTTCCGTTTCCTCTGCGTGTTCTTCCACTGCGGCGGAGGATCCGTTTGATCGGCGTTCCCACAAGATTCCCAACACAAAGGAATCACATCCACATTAATAACGACGATCATTAAAGCCTGAAAGAAATAAATCATCATTTAGTTTGTTGTTCAAACAAGAAGTTATGAAAAATACATTTTCCTTTTCTAAGGAAAGAAGTTCCTTATTATTCTAATAACTCAGTATTATTATTATTAACATGTTTTTTTTTCCTGTGAGCAACAAAATATTTATTGTTTAACTTCAAATATTAAAACATCAATCGTAATAATTAAAAATAAAAGATTTTATCAACAAAAAGTCAAACATAAGAAAAACAAAATCCAAATGATTTTTAGAATGTTTCTGTTATTGTTGCACACACACTGGGCTTCCATACTCATACTCATAATCATAATAATCATAATATTAATAATCATAATAATATTAATAATGTCCCTGTGTGGGAGAACAGAAAGTTTCATCTTTTAACAAAACTGTCTTTAATAGGAATGTATGATTATGATTTGAATGATTATTGATCATATTATTCTGTTATTAAAGGTGATTACAGTCCAGCTGCTGTTTATCATATTTCAATCAGGATTTTTCCCTTTTCACACTTTATAAACATATTTATAATAAATAACATGAAGAGTTTTATTCAAGTGAGAAAGAAAGAAAATGAGGAAGTTTAAACATTTAATATTTTCATTAGAAATGAATTCAATCTTTTATAAAGTAAGAAAAATTCAATCAGAATTAAAATATTTCATTTACTGTCACTTTGTAATATATGATCATTTATTTTTCTTATCCAACGGGCTTCCATAAACAAACAAACAAACAAACAAACGAGCAGCTGTTTATCCAGGAAGCTTCAGGAATGTTCAGAAACAAACGATGAGAAAAGAATCAAAAGGATTTATAGACGTGTTGCTTTATTTATTAAATGTATTTTATTTACAGTTATTAATTTATCCACATTTCACCATCTTCACGTCCGCCTGCAGTGGAAAAACACGTCGTCACGTCTCGACCTGTTCGTGTTGTTTGTTTGTTTGTTTGTTTGTTTGTTTGTTTGTTTGGGGGGGAAATAAACGTTTGAAAAAAGCCGCCAACACTTTGTGGACGTGTGAAGAAAGATATTTTTATAACTGTGATTATTCTCTGCAATAGATTCTCAGATCAGTCGGACTGAAGGTGGCACCGATTATTATTATTATTATTATTATTATTATATTAATAAATACACTACAAATGTACGCTTTAATGGTTTTCTGTGTCAGTGTGTGTGTGTGTGTGTGTGTGTGTGTGTGAGTTACTGTTACTTCAACATGAAAACAGGATTTAAAGTGATTTTTATAAATTAAACATTAAAATCTTTTACTTTGAGTCCATTTTGTTACTTTTGTACTTTTACTGCAGTAATCAGATTACTTCTTCCTCCACTGCACCTGAGTGAAGACAGTTCTGGTCCTGGTCCTGGTCCTGAGATCACAAACCAGGTTTATCATTGTAAGAAACCGACATTATCATCAGAGTCTAAACTTCCCAACGGTCCTTGAACGCATCATCGTTCTAAAAGTTCCTTCAGGAACGTTAAATGTGTCTGTTAGTGTCAGAGTCTCTTTCTTCTTCATGTGTCCTTTAAAATCAAACCAGATCCTGTTAGAAACATTAAATTCTGCTCCTCAGAGACTCTGTGAAGTTTACACAGAGCCCAGAGGAGAGGACAGGAGAGGCTGTTTACACAGAGCCCAGAGGAGAGGACAGGAGAGGCTGTTTACACAGAGCCCAGAGGAGAGGACACTGTGAAGCCAGGATTGATTCTGCTGAGACCGACGGTCACGGGACAAACCTGGTTCCTGTCGTTCTGTGTTGTTCTGTGTCAGTTGTTCCTGATTGAGCTGCAGGACTCAGAGATTTAAACAGATTATTTATGTTGCAGGTAAACACGGAGGAAAGTGTCTCTGAGGACTCTGAACGAGAGAAACAAACACCAAGTCAAACTTTCACTCTGTTTGTTTTTATTACATGACAGCTTTCTTCTTCTGTGGTTTTAATTCACCCACACAGGTGTAACACAGAGCCGCCAGCAGAGGGCGACATCCCCATCACTGTTCATGCAGAACAAGCAGGACTTTTTTTAAGGTTTATGACATCCCATAATATGGTGTTTTTCACAGATTTCATGCTATATTATGACTTTTCACATTTTGGACATCTCCAAATATCGTGTTTAAAAAATATTTGCTTTTTTATGATTAACACATTTTGCTTATTTTTTTGTACTTCATAGATTTTATTATTTCATAAGAAAGTTAATTATTTTTTAACTTTCTGCAATTAATTAAATTCTTATTATTATTCACATTAGAAGCAGAACAATAACAGAATCATATTAGCGTTGAGCTTGGCTTAATAAGGTTCAAAAAGTCTTTATTATATCTGTATCTTCAGCTCTCAGGACAAGCCGCAGAAACTCTCGCTGAGCTCCCAAAGCTTCCTGGCGGCGGCGTCGTCTCTCGCCTTCGGCTCGATGTCCATCTTTGGGCTGCAGCAGGTGAAGTAGCGGCCGCTGAGCGGCTCGATGTCGGCCTGCAGGGCGCAGTGCAGCGACGTCTGCGCTCCGGACTCGGCGTCCACGAAGAACAGGGCGATGATGGGCCTCCAGACGAGGCTCCACCAGAAACCCGCGGAGCGAGCGATCTCCGTCCTCACGGCTCCTGGAGAACAAACAGTTTATTCATCAGTTCATAGATACGGAAGATCATTAGACTGATCTGCCTGAAAACAAACTGGATGATATTCAGCATCAAATATTAAAATAAACTGTGTGTCTGTATTGTGTAGTAATATCTTCCCGTGCTTCCTGTCCTCGGCCCGTCTGACCTGGGTGCAGGCTGTAGCAGGTGACGTTGGCGCCCTGCAGCCGCTTGGCGAGCTCGTAGCTGAACAGGACGTTGCACAGTTTGCTGCTGCAGTACAGCTGGAAGAGCTGCATGTCGCCGCCGCCCGCTCCCAGATCTCTGTGAGCCTTCAGGTAGCTGAAGTCCAGCGTCCCCATCTCGTACGCTCTGGACGCCACGGTCACCACGCGGCTCGGCCCGCTCGCCTTCAGCCGCTCCAGGAGCAGCACCGTCAGCAGGAAGTGACCCAGGTGATTGACGCCAAAGATCATCCCGAAGCCGTCCTCCGTCTTCCCGCCGTTCATCAGACCTGAAGACAGAAAGAGACACATGAAGGAGGAACGGTTAGCCTAGCTTAGCATAAGGAAGAACACAGAAACAATAAAGAGCTTTTTAAACAAGCTGAAGTCGTTCTGACGGAACAGAATCCAAACTGGGAACATTTTGAACAAAGGCCTTTTTTTCAGCAACTGCTCAGAACTCTGTTTTAGTAAAAAGTGTGAAATAAAAACCAGCTGTCCTGGTCCTTTTCAGGACAGCAGCTGGTGATCTGGGACCTTCTGCCCTGAGCTCCTGAGGACTAACCAGCGTTGTTGATGAGCAGATCCAGTCTGGACTCACAGCGCAGGAAGTCTGCAGCAAACGAACGGACGGACTTCAGGCTGGACAGGTCGAGCTGCATGAAGATCACCTGGCTGTTCCCCGTCTCCTGCTCACGGGGACAGCAGGACAACAGGACAGGGGAGAGGACATTACACACTAACAGGACATTCCTCAGCATTGGTCCATTCTTTCTTTTGTCTAATTTTGCTCTTTTAAATCAAAGACATTTAAACTCGACCGACTTGCTGGTAAAACTGTGTATCATCTGCATATGGATTAAACTGTTTCCTATCTGAGTGGAAACATATTTGTGTGTCCACAGAGAAGAGAGGAGGACCTGTGATGGAGCCCTGAGGGACTCCACAGCTGGACCTGCAGCAGATCCAGATACTCTCCGACCGTTCAAAGATTCAAACACTTTTTCGATCTTTTGCACACAAAACGTATTTAATCTCTTGAACCTTGTGTTGTTTGTTGTTTTTCTCTGAGCGGCTCCAACATCAGCAGCATAATAATAATGTGAATCTGTAGTAAATGAAACAGGAACATTAAGTTACTTTTACTTTGGATCCTTCAGGTATTTTGTTGTTGTTGTTGTTTGTTTACATTGTGGTATTGAAACTTTTATTGGTAAAGGATCTAAATCCTTCCAACACTGACATCTTGTCCTGTCCTCAGTCCAAACCCAGGCCCCTCCTGCTGGGGGACGGCTGTCTGTCTTCACCTGGATGATTTCCTTGACGGCGGCCTCGGCTCGCTGCCGGTCCCTGCAGGCCAGGATCACCCTGCCCCCCCTCCTGGCCAGCTCCAGGGCCGTGGCCTTCCCGATCCCAGTGTTTGCTCCTGGGGAGGACGAACACTTTATTATCGTCTCTGTCTGCATGTTTATTCCACTTTTTACTCCTGTTTGTTACTTCACCTCACGCAGTGGGAGTGAAGTCATGTTTTGGGCGGCGGTGTCTGTCTGTCTGTCTGTGTTTCCGCACCTGAATATTCATCCTCTGGCCATCAGGGGGCGCTGCACTCTGACTGATTAGTATACAGACACCAGTGGGGTGAAGTCTGCCAAGTCTGACTGATCTCCCATTTTTTCTCTGTCTCATGTTTTTCCACAGCAGCAACATTTATGGATCAAAAGGTTTTTAATGTAAACGGCCTGATGAAAACTCTATGGATCCGTTTTCAACTCTGGAACTTTCTACGACTTTCCTAAACTAAACTAAACTAAACTAAACTAAAGGACTTTCTTCCTTGGCAGGCCGCCGTGTTTCTTTATCATCTGAGCTGCCTGATGTCTTGAAATGTCTCCCTGCAGCAGAGAGTCTGTTCAGGCCTGAAGCTGAGACAGACACAGTAACAAGCCTTCATGTGGGACCTTTAAACTGGCTGAGGAGCTCAGAGCAAAGAGCTGCTTTTAATCAGCTGACATGAACTCAAGAGCTTCAAATTCCTTCACAAATTCCCCAACTAATCAAATTTCCCAGCAGATGAAAACCCTGTTTGTGTTCACAGGAACAGAGAGAAGTTGTTCCCTGAACCAGCAGCTTCCTGAACTCACCGGTGACGATGGCGGTTTTCCCGTGAAGCTTCGCGGCACTTTTACATCTGGGCAGCCGGAGCACGAGGCCATGAAGGAGGAAATACGCTCCGAGGACGAAGACAGCAGCCAGCAGCAGCTCCGGGACCATCCTGACGGCTCCGACTGAGAGACTCTGACCCGGGGACACTTTATCAGCTCCGGCAGCAGCTCCACGCCCTGAACCCCCCCCTCCCCCCTCTCCCCCTCTGCTCCCACTGCAACTAATCTGATCTGAGGTCAGTTCACAGGCAGATCTCTGAGGGGAACCTAGAGTTTTTATTTTAAAAGGAAAGTCAGTTAAAAGAAGAAAAAAATAAATAAAGATGTATTGATTTTATTTACATAAATACATATTTATTCATATTCTACTTTTCTGTATATTTTTTATTTATTTTATACTTTGTAACTTTATATTTGTACTCTGACCAAACCAGGACGTTAAAGACATTTTTTTGGTAAAAATAAAAAAATCACAGTAAAATGTTGATAAAACAACGTAAAATAAATACTAAAGATAATAGAATAAGAAATAAAAAAACAATAAAAAAGTTTAAAAAGCGACATAAAAGCCAGAAAAAATCAATTCAAGGCTTTTATTTTATGTTGAAAAATATTTCTCACAGTTTTCAGTGAAGAATAAATATATTTATTATATAAAATGATAGAAAACCTGCAGTTTATTCCATGAGAAAACTTTGTCGAGTTCATTATTATGAATCCAAAATGAAAATGATAAACTTTATTATTTACATTATAAATGAACATGTTCCACTGAGCGAGATGGTTTAAAGCTACAACTGACAAAAACAAAAGATTTCCCTGCATGTTGTTCTGCAGTTTCACATCGATGATTACAAATATTTGAAATAATGAAATAAAAAACAGGAACCAGGAAGTGTACGCTGAAAATAAAGTCGATTTTTATTGTTTAATCACGTGAAAGCAGTGAGCTCACTTTGTGTTTGTTCACTTTCATTTATTCATTCTGGAACAAACTCGTAACTCCTCTGATTCCTTCTGATCCTCCAACGACGTCAAACATGAAATAAATGGAGCGAAACAGAGACGTGAAATAAAAACAGGATTTAAAAACTGTAATAAACTCTTAAAATAAAGGCCGAAGTCTTCATATATTCAAATGTTGGTTTTCTGAGAAACCTGATAAAACGCCTTGTTCATTATTTTAAGAGGGAGTTTTGGTGTTTTATTGGAAATAAAATGAAACTGTGATTAAAAAAAGTTTTATTGCGGATCACAAAGTTTTGTTTTCTGTGAGCTGAATTAAAAATATAAATAATTATTAAAAATAACTTCTGGATTTAAAAACGAATTATTTTGTTTGTAAACAAAACTTTGAGCTTTAAATGTGAACTTGGACTATAAAACAAACGTTCCGTGACTTGAAATGAAGCGTTTGTGGATCTCAGGGTGAAACGTTTTGTCCTGGAAGGTGAATAATAAAGACGCAGCAGGGCCCGTGTGTGTCGGGTTTTATTGGGACCTGTAGGCACTGTGTGGACTCTGTTTCTAGTCTTTGGGTTTCAGGTCTCCGGCCGCTTCAGGTCTTCCAGAAGTTCGGGTTCTGGCTCATCCTCCTCTGGAAGTTCTCGTACCACTTCAGGACGCAGCTGGACGGGATGAAGGTCTCCGACGGGTTCGGCGCCATCTGCGCCTGCGACACGGCGAAGGACGCGGCGAAGTTGTAGAGACTGTCCAGCATCTTCTGCGTGAACTGCAGGAACGAGTCCACGGTGGACACGGCGGCGCTGGACACCGGGATCTGCTGCGCCAGCTGGTCCAGAGCCTCTACCGACACCCCGACCTGCGCCACGGAGGGCGACGCCGAGGCTGCCACGGCTCCGAAGGGGTGCGCCCCGCCCTCCCCGGCCTTCAGCCCGGAGATCCGGAAGATGGCGCTCGGCTTGTCGTTGGTGATGAAGCCGAGCAGCTGCCACACCGGGCCGCCGCTGGCCGGGTCCGGGAAGGAGAAGTACACGGCGCCGCCCATCCCGGCGGGGAACGGCACGGTGCCGAGCATGAACACCACCACGTGGTTCACGTGCTCGTAGTCCGGCAGGTTGAACACGAACTTGTCCGAAGCGACCTGCACCGCGTCCGTCTGCACCAAGCGGCCGGCGACCAGGCAGCCGAACATCCCGCCGTTAACCGCTAGCTCCGAGTGAACAGCGTTAGCTTTAGCTTAGCCCGCTGGCTAGCTCCACTGAGGACCTGTTAGTCCGGTGACAGGCGGAGGACCGACTCCCGCTGCCGGCGGACCAGCTCATGAAGGCGGCGCTGACCGTAGAAACTTCTAGTACCGTCCGGTTAGGTGTCTGATCGATCTGGGTCTGCTGATCGACGCTCGACTGTCCGTCCTGGATAAGACTGAGGGAAAGCTTAGTCCTCTGCCTAAGCTGTCAGGAGTACGGATATTTCCAAACAAGTTAATTTGATTTAATTTACACATTAAATTGCATAAAATCCAAATAAGAATAAGAATATGAGCCGTTTTAAGTCACCGTGATTACAACATTCGAATACATAACCAAACTTTGAGAAAAACTAAACTTTTGAATTGTGTTAAAGGGCAAATTTCCAAACCTTTACCAAAAACAGTTTTATTTACACACACACATAAAACTGCACATAATCCAAGCGATGAAGAGTATAAACAGTTTTCTTTAAAAAAAATAATAACAATAATGACTCTATAAGTTGTATGACCAAGATAGTTTTTACCTGACCTCAACATGTTTTGATAGATTTTTTTTGTCATTCTATAACACATATAATACCGTTATATATTAGTTTATAAAGTTTTTGGCATACTGTATTTGACATATCGTG
This sequence comes from Serranus cabrilla, assembly GCA_903364295.1. Lineage (NCBI taxonomy): Eukaryota > Metazoa > Chordata > Actinopteri > Perciformes > Serranidae > Serranus > Serranus cabrilla. The sequence goes on from CAFUXE010000410.1 coordinate 225,590, forward strand.
TATTGGAACATACTACTACTTTTTTTCTGAAGTAAATGGGCTGTAGCAGCGGTACTCATCCTGCGAGACCAAATGGAGGGCATTGTTACTCTCTGGTATTGTTGGCTGTAAAGCCGCTCGATGATTCTGTAATCGACTTGTTGACTCCAACGCGATGTTAAAACAGCGACAATAAGCACGACCGGAAGCACGATAGTGTACTTTACCACCGTACCATATTATATTATAGTGCTATCATATATTTGGCTTTTAATTATTCTTGTATTGACTCCTACTTTTTTAATTCTCGAATAGTAGTTGTATATATGTGTAACGTGTCTTATTTTGCACTGCATATTTCATTTTTTATGTTTTTAAAAAAGTTTTTATTTTTATGATTTTTGTATTTTGTTTTATTTTTTCCATTTTCTTACGTGTACTTCTCTCTTCTGTAATGTCTCCTCTGAGGAGAAATAAAGGCTTAAATCTTATACTTAACCTTAACCTTGTTTTATCTTTTCAAACCGTTTCCTTCATCTTATTTTGTCTCTGTATGTGTAGCATACATAGCAACATAAAACATAAAGATGACTCATACAGATATTTGTAGTGAATGAGTATTCCACATATGTAATAAACCTTCATATATCCTCTGCCGATGTAAGGGAATTTATGTCATGTATTATACTTTAATTTGGGCTAAACGTTTGTTTTTATTGTTCAAACAAGCCTGGTGAGTTTTATTGTGAAAACAGTAACCGGATGTGCTCTGTGAGTTTTCGTTGACTTGACGGTGGCGTCTCAGCGGCTCGGTGCAGCCGTTAGTACGGAGCCGTTAAATCAGTTAAATTAACGGAATTAAACTCAGTGTGGTCCCGTTTGTGAACGGACAGTCTTCTGGCGGGATCACCGACTTCCACCGGACACGAACAGGTAAACGGTCCCGGTTCTGTCTCCGGGTGTCTCCAAACTTTTGCTCGTTAGCTAACCCGGTTAGCCACCCGATGCTAGCAGCCTGTTAGCAGTTTGTTGTTGAAACATCCATGAAGAAGCTTTAATACTTTTTATTCATAACAGTTTATTTATCAATGTGGATTTATTTCCTGGTTATTGTGACAGAAACTCTTCAGGATGTTCAGGCGGTTAAACTGTTTATTTCATTGCATTTAATTTAATTTGTGACGGAAAGAATAAAAACATCACGAAGCCATTCTCTGTAATTTAATTTAATTAGTTTACTTTTTAATCTCTTTATAATTTCAAATACATTTAAAAAAATAAGGAGACAATTCAGGGACAAAAACAACCATAAATAAATAAATAAACGAAGCTTTTACATTTTAGAAAATAATATCACAAAGAAAGTAAAACAACAAGCAGAAAAACATAAAATGACAACACACTGAATGTGACAGGAGCTTTAAGTCTGTATTTTATTTGTATTTTTTTTAATGCCTTGTATTTGTATTAATTTAGTTTAACTTTTTCCAAAAGAGTAATAAATAAGAACAACTCTGGTACAAAAACAACCAACAAAAATGTTTTATAGAAAACAATAAACAAGGAACTTAGAATACATGTGTATGTATGAATAAATATAGAATTATTAACATATTTCTGAGAATAATTCAGCTGAAAATAAAGTTCAACATTTTTAAATACAAAAACTCCAAATATAGAAGCTGAAGATGTCGACTGATGAAGATCTGCAGCTGGTTATTAAATGTTTGAAATGTTCCAGCGTCTGTCTGCAGAGAGGCTGTTACCCTCAGTGTGTGTCTGTGTGTGTCTGTATGTGTCTGTGTGTTTCAGTGTGTTTCAGTGTGTGTCTGTGTGTGTCGGTGTGTGTCGGTGTGTGTCTGTATGCGTCTGTGTGTTTCAGTGTGTGTTACAGTGTGTGTCTGTGTGTGTGCTGTGAATAATGGAGGAGCTCTCAGATATTCTCCCTGCGTCTCCGCTCCAGCAGCTCTCAGCGCCACACAAACACTGGAGCAGCTTGTTTCTGTTCCAGCTCCGTTTTTCCCACAGAGCGACCCTGAACGCAGCACAGCGCAACACAGACACTGAATCCAGTCGTGGATTTATTGTCCCAGAAATGATAATATTCCACATCGTCTGTCAGTGCTGAACACGAACCTGAGATCTGAGCCAAGGAGGCTGAGACTCACGGCTGGTTTGTTGTCAGTGTTTTATTCTGTTTCTGTCTGACAGGATTCAGGAGAATGAGAGTGTAGAACAGAAGCTTTCAGTCTCTCTGAGAGGAGGAGCAGAAGAAGAGGAGGAGAGGAGAAGAAGAGGAGGAGTAGAGGATGGAGCGTGCCCACAGCCTCCTGCTGAGTGAGGAGGCGTGCAGCCGTCTGTCTGAGCACCAGCGGGCCGAGTTCCTCTTTGAATGGCTGAGTCACCTGAAGAAGCTGCTTCCTGCGGCGGCGCGGGTGAGACGTCCGAGTCGGGAACGACACACTCGGCTCCTGATTCCACACGTTTCCTCAAATAAATAGAATCAAATAAAAGTAGAATCTAAGTCATTGAACATTTGTATCATTTTAAATTGTCGGACGCATCGTTCTAATAACTGATTGTTCTGTTTCTCCTGCAGGCCGACGTCAGACAGAACCAGCGCCGCCTGCTGGAGCAGCTGTCGGACGTTCTGATTGGCTCTCCCGGGCCGCCGACCCGCTGGCTGCTGGCGCACTGCGCCGCCCTGCTGTTCCGCCTGGGAGACCCCGTCAGCGCCAGCCTGCTGGTCGACCGCTGCAATGACATCATCCGCAGCCGTGACGACTCGCCGTCAGGATTACCCACACGGCTGTGAGTCCCGCTGCCTTCAGGGAGCACGGGAAGAAACAGCGCCAGGCTCTGAAACACAAGCATTTATCTGTGTGTGTGTGTGTGTGTGTGTGTTTCAGGGCAGCCATCGCGTGTCTCGGCGCTCTGTTTGAGCAG
>CAFUXE010000410.1:240776-255212 GCA_903364295.1 Serranus cabrilla
GTCCGTCTGCTCCCCTGAAGGTGAGAAGGATTATTACAGCAGTTTAACAGAACAAAGGTCATGTGACCTCATCATGTGACCTGTCTGTTTGTCTTCTGTCCTGCAGGCAGCGTGTCCATCCTCCCCACCGTCCTCTACCTGCTGCTGGGGGTCCTCAGAGAGCTGGTGCAGCAGCCCAGCACACACACCGGTAACACACACACACACACACACACACACACTGAGGTTGTTTCCATCCTCTCTAAACTGATTCAGTCACAGAATCCTTACACACTCGTCCTGTTTTGTCGACACTGTGTGTCTGTTGTCCCCCAGGAGCTCCGCCCCCTGAGCCCGGCGCCCGTCCCGCCGTGGTCCAGGCGGTGCTCCAGGCCCTGAAGAACGTGGTGACGTCTCCGATGAGCCGACAGGAGAAGAGCCGAGGAGCCTGGATCCTCCTGCTGAGATCAGCTGTCAGCAGCCTGCTGGGACTCTGGGACGCTGCAGGTACAGGACACACAACACACCCTGTCCCAGGACGTCACCCTGTCACAGGACGTCACCCTGTCACAGGACGTCACCCTGTCACAGGACGTCACCCTGTCACAGGACGTCACCCTGTCACAGGACGTCACCCTGTCACAGGACGTCACAGGACGTCACCCTGTCACAGGACGTCACAGATCAGCTGTTTAACCTTCTGAACCCCAACAAGATGTTTCAGGGTGTTTTTTCTGTCTTGACATTTTGTGTCTCTGTGTGTGTGTGTGTGTGTGTGTGTGTGTGTGTCAGTGGACCAGCTCAGCCTGCTCTCTGCTCTCTCCGTCTTCCTGCTCTCTGCTGCTCCTGACGTTTGCTCCGTGGAGCCGCTTCACTCGCTCTGCCTGCAGAGATTCAGAACCAGCATGGAGGCCAAGCAGCCGGCGGTCAGTGACTCACACACTCTGATTGATTACACATGAAGAATAACAGGGAGGAGGCGTGTTGTTACTGGTTTTAATGCTCATTCTATGACAGGAACACACCTGTACACAGGTGGGTGAATTAAAAATAAAATGATATCAAAAGATAATTTAGAAAATCTGAGTAAAATGAATTAAAAAAGATCTTAAAAAGGAAATAAAGAAACATTAAATGAAAATACTCCTGAACATAAAGATCAATAAACAGAAGTTATTGTTGTGAATAATAATATTAATAATATTAATAATAATAAACGTGTCTGCAGGTCGTGAGTCGCTGCTATCAGCTGCTGACGTCGGTGTTCCAGGCTCCGCCCCCCGTGGCTGTCCCGTACATCCAGGCGCTCGGACCGCCGCTGGTTCGATTCCTGCAGGTACCCAAGTCACACAGAGCTGCAACTCAATATTATTATTATTATTACATTATCTTATTGTTATTCATTCATTCATCTGATGAGGGAAAATGACACCAAGTTGAAATAAATGAATAACTTTATTGTTTATTTAGGTTGTTCTGTATTTTGTTCCACATTTATTTATTTTTATAATTTATTCTACACGTATATATTTTATTTCTTAATTTATTTATGTATTTGTACATTTATTCATTTATTCCGCCCAGGAGAAATAAATATAAAAATAAATACATTTGGAAATGTAGAAATGAAAGATAAATAAATAATTGTAGAATTGAATCTAAAAATGAAAGAATCTAAACTTCCTGTGTCCTGTCCTCAGAGGGTGGAGCGGAGTCGTCCTCAGAGTCCAGAGGAGCTGCTGGGAGTCCTGGAGGCGGTCCGCGCCCTGGAGGCTCTGGTCCAGGCTGCCGACGAGTCTCAGCGTGAGTCAGCGAGTCCCTCTGAGTCACTGTGATCACTTCCTGTCTGAGTCACTGATCACTTCCTGTCTGAGTCACTGATCACTTCCTGTCTGAGTCACTGATCACTTCCTGTCTGAGTGACTCTGATCACTTCCTGTCTGAGTGACTCTGATCACTTCCTGTCTGAGTGACCTTTGACCTGTTTGTGACCTGCAGGTCCTCCGCTGGTGGCCGTCCTGCTGCCGCTGCTCGTCTCCTTCCTGCTGGATGAGAACGCTCTGGGCTCGGCGCCGGCCGCGTCCCGCTCGCTGCACGAGGCGGCGCTCAAAGACCTGATGCGCCTCGGGCCGCAGCACTCGGCCGTGTTCAGGTAACGTTGTTTAACATGAAAAGGAGTGTTTCCCAACACGGTTTGGGCCTTTCAGAACAAACAAAATTGCAGGATTTACTTTTGATTCTTTATTATGAAATGAGAGTAAAACTCTCCTCACAAATAAAGCTTTCCTAGAAAATCTACCGAAACTTCAAATAGAAAACGTTGAATCCAGATTTGTAAATATGTGGGGAAAAAAATGAATGCGACTCTGAAAACAATGTGTGAAAACTTTTCAAAACTTCAAACACATTTTCAGGGACTCACAACCAAGAACTCACATCTGCAAACATCTGGATTTTCAATGAAAACGTTTGGATTTGCAAACAAAATTTGGGAATTTCCTAACATAAGGTTGGATTTTCCAAACAAGATTCTGGGAATGGCAAACAAAATTTTGGAATTCACAAACAAAATTTTGGGATATGTAAACACAATTCTGGAATTTATTAACAGAATGTTGGAATTCGGCAATAAAATTCTAGAATTTCAGAAAAACATTTTGGAATTTCGGAGCAAAATCCTGGAATTTATGGATAAAATTTGGGAATTGACCAACAAAATGGAAAGACAAGGGTAGAGGACAAAGGTGCAATTATTTGCTTTTGTGTATTGTTTTTATATTTTGGCCATATTTGGTATAAATGTATGATCTGAAAAAGAGCTGTGTGTGTTTCATGAATATTTAATAAGTCCTTATTAATGAAGACAGCTGAGGGTTGATATTTAATAACAATAATAAAGTCGTCCGTCTCCGTCCGCAGGTCTCTGATCTCGTCGTCTCCTCACCTGAAGTCCCGTCTGGAGGCGGCGGTCCGAGGGAACCAGGAGAGTCTGAACGCTAAAACCAGCAGCGCCCGCCCCGCCGCCAAGTCGTCCCCGAGCATCACGCTCAAAACCAACTTCCTGTGAGACGCCGTGCTGCGTTCACTGTCCCCTGGGACGAAGAGTTAATTCAACGCGCCGCCATGCTGGAGGACTGTTATGATGTCACTTCCTGTTTGAATGTTTCCTCTGATCAGAAACTAAATCACTCAGAATAGATTTTCTGTCGATAATCAATAACTCATATCAGTCATCAATAACCTTGAAATCCTAGTTTTCCTGTTTGAGTCACAAAGTGAAACTGTTTCACTTCCGAAGAAACAGACGAAGAAGAAAAGTCACTCTGAGGAAATATATTCTGAATATTTACGGAATCACTTCTGTTCTTATGATGAATTCACAGGAAAGATATTTAAGAGCAAATCGTTCCAAACTGCTTTCAGAACAAAACTACCGACACTGAACACACCAAGAAAATACTTTCCCAAACGTTTCCATTTCAAACAAATGTTTGCTTTTCCAAACATAATGCATTTGCATTTATGAACAGAATTTTGGAATTCCCAAATAAAATTTCAGAGGGATCGACAATCCAAATGTTGGAATCACAAACTAAGTTTTGAAATTTACCAACACAAAAGAAGCTTTCCGAGCAAATCGACCGAAAAAAGGCAAAATGTTGAATCAGGAGTCGTAAAAAAATATATTAATGCGACTCTGAAAACTATGTGTGAAAACCTGAAGGTTCCCTGTTAAAACTTTTCAACCAAGAACTGACGTCTGCTAACAAAATGTTTGGATTTTCTATCAAAATGTTTGGATTTTGGAACAAAATGTTGGAATTTTGGAACAAAATTCTGAAATTCACAAATAATTTTTTGGGATTTGTAAACAAAATGTTGGAATTTTGGAACAAAATTCTGAAATTCACAAATAATATTTTGGGATTTGTAAACAAAATGTTGGAATTTTGGAACCAAATTTTGGAATTTCAGAGCAAGATTTTGGAATTGAAGTACAAATGTGGGGAAATGAGCTCCAGAATGTGGAGTTTTAGATCAACAAAAAAGAGGCCGGACCCTGACGTGTCGAGTGTACTATGCAGCTGGTGAGAGACGCGGACCAATCACAGGCGAGCAACTCTTTGACCCCGCCCACCTGATGCTGCAAGTCAATCAATCAAACAAACACCCTGCTGGTCCAACAGAGGCTTTTATTCTGAAATATTTTCTTTTTGCAGTAGAATAAGCTTCTTTCCTGTTTCACTAGCAATAAATAAAGGTCAGGGGTCAAAGGTCATGAATGTCAGTAAAGGAAGAGCTCAGAGGATGAAGAGACAGGAAGAGGGCTTTTATTTTTTTAGTAAAATGTCGAGTTTAATGTCGTCTGACAAATCACGTAGAAACCCAACCTGAAGACTGATTGTGTGAAGGGTACGGTGGCCTGTAGGGACCATGTAGTCAGCTGCACTTTAGTTTAACAACACTACGAATACGTTTTATCAGCCGCACGAATGTTCCTTTGTTTGGTTTTAAAAGACTTTTATTGTGAAAGGATCATATCAGATAATGTAATAAACACTAACCTGCTACATCTTTAATAACAGGTGAGCTGCAGTCTTCCTCTCTGCTCCACACACACACACACACACACACACACTGTACAGGTGTGAATGAGTTCACATGTTTTCTAACAGCAGCGAGTGAATAAAACACGTTTTTCTTCTAATTCAGTTTCCAGTTTGTTTATTAATTATTTAATTGTATTTCATTCAGTCTATTTAAGATGTTTTTATCCAAGTTTTATTCCATTAAAAAAGTTCTCATAATAAAATACTATAATATTACTTTACATTTATTTCATGTTGAAAAGTGAATCTTACAGTAAAAAGTAATCAGAATAAAGATAAATAAATAAATAAAACATTTAATATTTGAATGCAGTGGAGTGTTATTGGCTGTCATAAAATGATATTAAACTGAGTTTATTTTACGTCGGAATAAATGAATCTTTGCTGGTAAAAATACATTTTCAGATCAGTGCAGTGGAATAAAAAATACTGTATTTTGTATTTTAATGCTGAATAGAAAAAGTTAAATAATCATGTAAATGAATGGATAGAAACTCGGTAATGATGTTTGTGTTTGACAAACTGCTGTTGAACAAAAACATAATAATTATATAAGATAGAACAGGAGGGAAGAAATGTAAACAGAGTTTTAACATAACATAATATATATATATAAACTTTTTTTCTCCGAACAGAAACAAATACGTCACAGCGCCCCCTGACGTCAGCTGCGTCACCTTAGGATGCTGCCTTCAGGTTCTGTCGTCAATCCCAGCTTCAGCAAAATGAAGCGTGATTAAGTAGTTTTTTAATGACCCAAATATTGGAAATTTAAACCAAATGAGTTTCATACTCCTCTATCATAACCGATAGTAATCAATAATGATCAGAAAATATGTTTAATGTCTGTTTATCATTGTAGACAGCAGTTTAGTCAGTAAAAAACAAATCATGAATGTTTTTTATTGCTTTAGTTAAAATCTTTTTTATTTTTAAAAGTAAAATTATTTTTTGTTATGTTTTTCACATTGTTTTTTTTCCATTTACAACATAATTTCACTTTTTTTTTTCGCACACATTCCCTTTTTATTTTTAATTCATCTTGTTTTAGTACATTGCCCTGCTGTTTGAGCATGCAGTTGAAGTATTAATTTACAATACTGCTCATACATGTATAATTAAATTCCTTAACATTTATTTATTATATTTCAGTTTTTTATGGTTTAACTGTAAGTCTCACTCTGCAAAAACTCAAATAAAAAGAGCTGCGAAATATATGATAAAAAATAAAATGCCTCTAATTACGTTCATTAGTTTGTCACTTTATTGTCTTCAGGTCATTTAAACAGATTGAGCAAGCTGTCACAGAAGTGGTAAAATCTGAGTTTATTATGGTGCAAAAAAATGAAATATTATATTCTGATTAAAAACAATGTATTGGCCGAAGCCTGAACTTGATGTCACTAACAAATATATCTACCAGGGCATATACAAAACAACAAACAAAAAGAAAATATAAATGAATAAAAAATAATGAACCATTATTATTATTATTATTATTATTATTATTATGTTGGTGATAAAAAACAAATAGGAACTGCAAATATACTTTACAAAACTTAAAAATATTTGATAAAAACATAAAAGCATTTCACAATATTCACAAACATTCCCAAAACCACAAAATATTTAATACAACGGAAAAATATTTCGTGAATGTTTTTGTGTTTATTGAAATATTTTTGTGTTTCATAAAACATCATATTTTCTTATTTTGTACACAGAACATACACATGGATGATAATAATAATAATAATAATAATAATAATAATAATAATAATAATAATAATAATAATAATAATAATACAAAAAAATCAAATCAGATGAGAATTTAGAAGAAAATAACAACTGGAAAATAAATGTAAAATTAGCAGGTTGCGGTGTTTCCGAGCTGGGGAGGAGCTCCTGAACGCGGCAGCAGCAGTCGGCTCAGCTCTCCATTTCAGTCCGCTCTGTGTTTATCGCCTCGCCGTCCACTCTGACCTCTTTACCCCCGGTCTGAAGACATGGGAGCGCCTTGATTTAACCCCCGGCATCGGCGATATACACGGCTCTTCACCCATCAGTTGGACCTAGAAGATCTTAAGCCAGCCCGCTGCTGAGCGTCTCTGTGCCGAAAAGAAAAAACGGTGAGTGGCTCATCATCCCCGCAGGTAGAGGCGAGCCGGGGCCGGGGCCGGCGTCGCTTGGTGGTGGGTGTCCGCTGATGCGTTGCGGCCTTCCGGCTCTCCCGGAACTCGAGCCCCGCGGTTCGTGTTCGGAATCCGAGGCCGCGGTTACAGTTAGCCCATTAAAAAGACATTACAGCTACATTTAAAACACACAGACCGAGGTAACATCCTTGTTACACGGCGAGGCGATAAAACAGCGAAGGTTTCCTTTCGGTAATTAATGTTTTTTATGACAAAAACCGGAGAACGCTCCTGATACTTCAGCTAACGGTAGATTAGCTAGCGTGGTGCTAGCCGGCTAACAGTAGCCGGGTGTCGTTGCTTTTAATGTATTTGTGTGTTGGTAACAAACCGACATTGAACATGATTTAACACTGCTTGGATCGTGGTTTTATGTTCGTGGCATTGTCTGGGAGTTACAGTTGGTTTCACCGGCCTGACAACATCGCAGTTGCTAATCAGCGTTAGCCAGTGAAGCTAACAGCTAGCTTGGAAACTGGTATTAACTAAGTAAGTTGGCGATAAAAGCCCGTTTACCGGCTGGACAGCTCGACACCAGGCTTAATACAGCCAGTAACGTATCTCCGCTACATCCTCTTATGTTGATGTGTGTCTGGTGAAATAATTAGGCTTCTCATGTCCCGGGCAGATGATGAAACTCGGGGTCACACAGCTAGCTTTGTCAGATATGGCTGCAGCAGGTAATTTCCCCTGTTTACTCGCAGAGACTCGGTCCGTGGCCGAGTTTGTGACATTGTGCAAGTTTGAAGTCACAAACAAAGAAGGTTTGTTCACGCAGGGCCGGGTGTATGGAAACAGTCACGACCATCACAGGGCTGCTGGTACTCAGGCTGGGACTCTTTCTCCGTCTTATTACTGATTAATGTGCAACTTTATCAACTTTACTGGGGCCAACGGACGATTACCCGTTAATCTGGAGATTACTTCCTTTATTAACTGGTTTGGGAAACAGTGAGAAATCGGGCTGTGTGTCTGTAATGAAAGAAATAAGATGTGTGTCATGATACAGTGATTATAATTAAACACTTTTGCCATACTGTAAGCGAGGTGATGTATCAGGGGTATTAACATCTGAATCAACAGTTATCACTGATGCTCATCTCATGGATAACCCGTATTATGCTGGATGGTACAGACCTTTTTATATGGATGTACCCAGAGAGCTTCTTTCTCAAACATAAAACTTTATTGAATAATATTTAACCTATTTTACATTATTATTATCACAGACATTGTATTCCCTCGTCAGCCGACATTTTCTGCATTCTTTATTGTGTAAAGTTTTCATAACAGCACATATCAGACGGCATGTACACAGATAATATCTGTCAGCTGATCTCTGTTGAATCAGAGCAAACCTAAAATTAGAGCCAGGAGTGTGTGAAACAAAGTCAGGCCGGGTTGTTTGTGGCTGTGGACCGCCGCTGCTGTCTGCTGATGAGACGCTTCAGTGTTTGTTAGTGACGGTAAAACTCTGACCAGCTGAAGAGAAGAAACAAGTTTCCTGCTGACCTCAGTCTGGACTGGCAGGGTGGACACAGGACCCTGAAGGGTTAAAGGGGTGAAAGCTAACCCCCGCGCCTGGCCGCCTCCGTCGGGTCAGCTCCCCCGTCCCGCTGTGGTCGCCCCGGGGCCTGAAGGGGGAGGAGGGGGAGGTCAGGGCGAGTTGTGATGATTAATCTGTTGATAAGAGGATCTGTCCCGCCTGTCCCACAGCCTGTTTCTATCAGACAGACAGACAGACAGACAGGCCGGCTTCAAATTAGACCCTAATCAACTTAGCCTGGACCATCAGACTCCCAGCATGCCGTGCTGCGGCGCTATGCCACAGAGCCGTGAGCCTGCTGCTGCTGTTCATCTATTTATTAACCCTCTGAAGCCGCCAAAGCAGCTCTGTTTCCTCTCGGTGTCCTTGTATTTTACTACAGCATATAAAATGTGTATAAATCTCTGAGTCCTGCAGCTCTGTGGAATCAGCACCATCAGCAACTACTCACACAGAATAACAGTTAGAACGACAGGAACCAGGAAGTGGAATTTCTCTAAAAATCTAAATTTATAATCATTTCTATCTAAACTCTTTTCCAAGTGTCTGAATGCTGTAAGATCAGAGTTCTCCACATATTGTCCATCCTGTCTGCAGCCTGTCCTCTCCTCTGGGCTCTGTGTAAACAGCCTCTCCTGTCCTCTCCTCTCAGCTCTGTGTAATGTTGAGGTGAAGAGCTGCAGTGAGTAGAAAATTCTTGATGGATGATGATTGACAGGCTCACCGAACCGGACTAACATGGCGATTCGTTTGGCTGCAGTTATTATTATTAATATCTAAATATCTTTGGGTTTGTGGAGACATTCAGTGATGTCACTGTGGGGTCATTTTCTACAGTTGTTGTACGGATCCCGGCTCAGTAAAGTAAGTTCACCACCTGAGGCTCAGACATGGAGGCCTCACCTGAACCAGGATCTGCAGCCCGGTTACCTTCGTCCTCGGCACGTGTGGCCATCTGTTCAGGCAGCCTGCCAGACCACAAACATGTTTCTGTTGGTTCTCTGTGACAGTCCATTACTGTGTGTGTCAGACAGTGAGCGCTCAGAGTGAAAGCGTCAGATTTCTGTCCGATGGATCCGTCTCTACCTGCACTAAAGCTCTTCATGCTGTCCGCTGAGCTCCGGCTCCTCGTGTCACTCTGCTGGCTGGTTTCAGCTCTCTGAGCGCCTGTCGGACTGAAGGTGCTGCACGTTATCAGCAGTGAACCACGTCAGGCTGTTCAACAGTGATTCATCATGTCATTCATGATGTCATTCATGAAGGAAACGTCTCCTGTTTTGCTTTGCAGGTGAAGAGACTACATGTCCCAGAAACCCCTGTGAGAGCGAGCGTCTCCTTCTCTCCCTCCGTCCCGTTGGTTGGATGAGTCCCAAACAGCGACAGGACTGTGAGCAGTGATTGGGCGCTGAGCCACACCGGGAGCCAACGGTGAGCCAGGTGAGAGGTCAGCTGACGGCCGCAGGGCGCACGTGAGACTTTAAATATCCTGAGGACGCTGCAGGGTTTAATGCAGCGGCGGCTGTTTCTTTAAATCAACAGATTGAATGATGGCACATCTCTGCAGTGACATAAGGCTGAGTGATGTAAATATATTAAAAAGCTACATAAAAAAAGAAAGAAAGGAAAAAAGAAACACAAATGGATCTGTGGGAAGAAGTGATTATTTATTTAATCGCTCCCTTCTCTGGAACTGGATATTTGTTATGTAATTATTTATATATTTAGCTTCCGTATCAATGCAAGCCAATACAATCATTTACATTAATTCATGTACTTAATTTCTTATTAGCTCAGATTTAATCTAACTTATTAATACTAATCTTTACCTTTCAGTTAGTTTATACAACATATTTATCTGTTATATCAACAATACAATATTGTTTTATATTGTAATATACATCTAAAATGTGTTTTTAGTAAATTACACAATGTACAGTATATGTTAATATAATATACACTATAAATAATAATAATAATTAGCAGACTGGTTCTAACTTACAGTTTACCTGCTAGAAGCAAAATCTAAATCACGTTGTTTTCAAACCTTTTTGGTGCCTGATTCTGAAACATTCTCTCTCTCCTTCTGCTGCACACAAAGTCTTTTACTGTAACAAATGTTTCATACGTTGTCGATCAACAAGAACTGCATGAACAGATGCCTTTACTCTGATGTTTTCATGAAGTTCTTCAGTAAACCCTGGATGCTTCCCTCTGCCTGCAGGCTAGCCATCATGGCCGACGTGGACCCAGACACCCTGCTGGAGTGGCTTCAGATGGGGCAGGGCGACGAGCGCGACATGCAGCTCATCGCTCTGGAGCAGCTCTGCATGCTGCTGCTCATGTCGGACAACGTGGACCGCTGCTTCGAAACGTGAGCGTTCACTTCACGGCAGAGACGCTGCAGTCGGGAGGTCAGAGGTCAGCGGACTCACCCCCCTCTCTTGTTCTTCCAGGTGTCCCCCTCGGACGTTCCTCCCGGCGCTCTGCAAGATCTTCCTGGACGAGAGCGCCCCGGATAACGTGCTGGAGGTCACGGCCAGAGCCATCACCTACTACCTGGACGTGTCTGCGGAGTGCACGCGGAGGATCGTGGGCGTGGACGGGGCCATCAAGGCGCTGTGCAACCGGCTGGTGGTGGTGGAGCTCAACAACCGGACCAGCAGAGACCTGGCAGAGCAGTGCGTCAAGGTAGGACGCTGCAGGACGCTTCGCTCTGATTCTGAGACTAGAGGCTAGTTTTCCATTACAGTGACCAAATATCCTGCAGACAGTCGATGCTGTAATTGTGTTTCAGCCCCTGACTGAGTAATTATTCTGTTGGGAGGATTAGCTGCTGAGTTCACAGTGACACGGAGCAGAGAGAGAAGCTTTCCAACAGGCAGGTGTAAACTTTCATAGGCTACAAAGGTTTCTGTTAGACAAAGTGACCAAAATACCTAAACAGGGATATTTCTGTCCGAATCACTTCATTGTGTCACTTAAAACACTGAGTGAGTAATGAAAGCAGCAGCCTGAGCTGCTGGCTGGGTTCAGAGGCCTGTGATGGCTGCAGTGTTTTTATCTGGTTATCCTGCCGTTCAGCTTGTGACGTCATCAGTTTGGTGTTTTTGATCAGTGAAATCTCATCAGAGCGTCTGACGGCCTCATTTATCTGTCTGCTGTGATCCTGAACAGTGTGTCAGATAGCAGGAGGTCAGCTCAGGCACCATCATTATTCTAATAAGAGCTGATCTGAGATCAGATGTTTATTAATACGCTCCAGGACAGTCGGCCTCTGTGTCCGTCTGATCCTCCTGCTGATAGCAGCACACAGACTCTTTTTAGCCGTCAGGTGCTGTTTGATCTCACTTGATTCAGATTTTCCACTAAATGGTGAACAATGAATCTCTTATTTCCCTTGTTTGTCTTTAAGCAGCAGAGCGTCATTATCACGTCTGTTCACCAGAGTTCACATTAGTTTGGATCCTAACGCTGTTCTTCTTCAGTGACGGCAGCTTTAAACCTCTTTAAACCTTCCTCACTGTGTGTGAACTCTCTCTCCCTGTTAGTTCAAGGAGAAGACGTTCAGTCATCCATTCAAAGGTTCCTGTTCATGTAGGAAGTTCTGCCGTATGACTTTTCTTTACATCGTGTGGAGGTGAACCTGTGTGAGACTGTTGGTTGTAACGTGTTCCTGGTCCAGGTTCTGGAGCTGATCTGTACCAGGGAGTCCGGCGCCGTGTTCGAGGCCGGCGGTCTGAACTGCGTGCTGAGTTTCATCAGAGACAGCGGCCACCTGGTCCACAAAGACACGCTGCACTCGGCCATGGCCGTGGTGTCGCGGCTCTGCAGCAAGATGGAGCCTCAGGACTCGTCTCTGGAGACCTGCGTGGAGTCTCTGTCCAGCCTGCTGAAACACGAAGACCACCAGGTAACCACGAGTCTGCGTCTGTGTTTCACCAGCGGGTTCCTCTGCAGAGCTAACCGCTGTCCTCCTGCAGGTGTCGGACGGCGCTCTGCGCTGCTTCGCCTCGTTGGCCGACAGGTTCACCCGCCGCGGCGTGGACCCCGCCCCTTTAGCCAAACACGGGCTGACGGAGGAGCTGCTGTCCCGCATGGCGGCGGCCGGCGGCACAGTGTCGGGCCCCGCCTCTGCCTGTAAGCCCGGCCGGACCTCCACCGGCGCCGCCCCCTCGGCCCCCGACTCCAAACTGAGCAACCAGGTGTCGACCATCGTCAGCCTGCTGTCCACGCTGTGCAGAGGCTCGCCGCTCGTCACTCATGTAGGTGCCCTCGCCTCGGCGCTGAACGCTGGAGAATGTTTTTAGACCCTGTCTGATGTTTCTGCTCCGCCCGCTCTGTCCCAGGACCTGCTGCGCTCGGCGCTGCCCGACTCCATGGAGTCGGCTCTGGGAGGAGACGAGCGCTGCGTGCTGGACACCATGCGGCTGGTGGACCTCCTGCTGGTGCTCCTGTTCGAGGGACGCAAGGCGCTTCCCAAATCCACGGCGGGCTCCACGGGGCGGATCCCCGGCCTGCGGCGCCTGGACAGTTCCGGGGAGAGATCCCACCGACAGCTCATCGACTGTATCCGCAGCAAAGACACGGACGCTCTCATCGACGCCATCGACACCGGAGGTACCGGCACACAGCGCCTCGTCCCGAAGCTGGTTTCTGCTTTCAGACACACAAATTAAACTGTTTGAACTTTCTGTTGCAGCTTTTGAGGTGAACTTCATGGACGACGTTGGACAGACGCTGCTCAACTGGGCTTCAGCTTTCGGCACACAGGAAATGGTAAAAATGAAGATTAACAGAATCTTCTTCATTTAATCCTCAGCTGTGCATCGAGATTAATGAAACACAAACAAATAATAATAGTTAATGTAATGAAAAGGGAGATCGATATTTATGTATTTCTTATTTATTTTTAGGTCTTATTTTCTGAATTGATTGTTTTTGAATAATAAATAGTAGATTTGGCTGAATGTCAGTTCGACCAATCACGTGTTTGTTGTTGTTGCAGGTGGAGTTTTTATGTGAGAGGGGGGCGGACGTCAACAGAGGTCAAAGGTCATCTTCACTACACTACGCTGCCTGCTTCGGACGCCCACAAGTAGCCAAGGTAACGGACACAGAGTCGTCCCTCAGCTGGCTGCTGATTGGCTGTGTGTGTTCTGCTCTCTCACGTTGGTTTGTGTGTATGTGTGTGTGTGTGTGTGTGTAGACTCTGCTGCGTCACGGAGCGAACCCCGACCTGAGAGACGAGGATGGAAAGACTCCCCTGGATAAGGCCAGAGAGAGGGGGCACAGTGAGGTGGTGGCCATCCTGCAGTCCCCAGGTTAGTGCTGCAGTAATACGCCTGCTGCTAAACAGTGTTTCACATCTTACTCTGCCAGGGAAAGAATCCTACAAATCTTTATCCCAACAAATACTGTGCAAATTCATTCATATCATGTAGATGCAAAGGAATGGAAATAGGTAGAATCAGGAAAATAGATTTGAGAGCTTCGTGTCAGTAACATTCCAGTTATTTCTTTGTCATGTTCATGCAGCTTAATAATGATCCAGCAGGACATTTTCTCATGTGACATCACTGCAAGTCAGGGATTCCTATGGACGCATGTTCAGGTCTATCTTTAGCCATAACAGGTACACATAATATTAGGAAACAATGAACATCATGATCCTGATGTTACATTCAGGAGCCTCCTGAGCAAACCAGGTAACACACACACCTGACGGTGTCGGCCCTCCTCCGGTGGGCCTGTCCAGGTTATTACATACAGACAGGAAGTGGAGCTGCTCGCTCAGCACCAGGGAGGTAACACACGCCTGTGTGTGTGTGTGTGTGTGCGCTGCAGGAGACTGGATGTGTCCTGTGAACAAGGGCGACGACAAGAAGAAGAAAGATGTGAACAAGGAGGAGGAGGAGGGCAGCGAGCCCAAAGGAGACCCAGAGATGGCTCCAATCTACCTGAGAAGACTTCTGCCTGTTTTTGCACAAACCTTTCAGCAAACCATGCTGCCTTCTATAAGGTAAACTATAGACTGTAAACTATAGACTATAGACTGTAAACTATAGACTATAAACTACAAACTATAGACTACAGACTGTAAACTATAGAC
>CAFUXE010000411.1:32043-53644 GCA_903364295.1 Serranus cabrilla
TTTTTTTCTGTTTTTTTTCCCGGAGCTAAAACGGCCTTTTGCTGCTCATTAGGGCGGTTTTGTTTCAAATATGTATCTCTTATTTATGTTTCCCATCTTCCCAGCTGGCAAGCATATGTTGTCGTTTAGGCTTGGCAAACTCCAGTGCCATGTCAAGACGACTTGAAAAATTAGCAGCCAATAAATCACCCAACCCCTCCTGCTTCCCCTGCCTGGAGTGGTGGACCACACTCCCTCTGATTTATGAGATGATTTGGGAAGTGTGCGTGTGTGCGCGAGTGTGTGTGAGTGTAAAATGGAGAAAGTGTGCATGAAAGAGGAGACATGCATTAGTGTCTGTGTTCTACATAGGTTATCTATTTCTGTATGCTGGAATGCTTTGGTCTGAGTGTAAAAACAGGGCAGGGGGTGGTGTTGTGTGTGTAAATAGGTCAGAGAAATGATTGTTTATGTAAGTGAAGGAAGTTACTTAATGCTCATTTCGTGAAAATTCCAGCTGACCGTGGCGTGGTGTGAGCATGCGCCTCCTGTGTGTATGTTTATGTGAGGGTATAATTATCAGGGGGAAGATGTCGAAACCAAGGGAGTGTTGGGGGGGAGGAGGAGGAGGTGGGCGGGAGGCAGGGGAGGAGGCATGGAGGGGGTGAGGGGTTGTGGATGAAATAAAAATGATAGATGACTGCTTTCTGTCATGGACAGTTATTTAGAGGTTCGCCGTAAAGCTGTCCGGGGAATGAACAGATTTTAGTCTAATGAGCAGAAAGGAAAGCCGTTAAAGTGGCGCGATGTGCTCAGCACTTCTTCCAAATGAAATAGTACCATTTCCCCCTCATTAAAATGCAAAGGGTTCATATAACATACAGCAATAAAGCTGGCATGTCGAGGCAGAGAGAGATAGGGAAAACCCCACTGAGCTCATCTCATTCCTCCATTACTGAGACCAGAAGGAATAGCGGCCTTCGACAGGGTAGGTGCCAACAATATCGCTCACTCAATCTCCCTTATTCGGTTAGCTCTGTAAAAGTCAATCTGGCGCACTTGGCAAATCCATCCACAGCAGCAGCCTCCACAATCTGATAACAGTTGCAGGGGCGCTTGCTCTTGAAATCATTTTTTTCAGCTTTACAGTTGCACACCGCGCAAACAATGGCTCAGGCTCCCTCAGCCACTCACAGAGGCTTGGATCATCCACTGCTTATCTGGGCCGCTCTCAGATTCACTTTGATTTGAGGGGAATTTCATGTTCAGTAGGTTCAGGATGAGCCCGATTGTAGAAATTCAGGGGTCAGATTGGGATTGGCTGCGGCTGATAGTGGCCTCAGGTACGGCGCAGTGCATGTGGTGGAAGGTGGAGAGAAAAAACACTCAGAGTTTGAACTGCACAGGCTGAAGGTCTCTTACCGGCATACAGTTCAGGACCATAGACAGCTCCCACCACTGGATTCAGCTTCCAGCCTGGAGGACAGAGAGAAAACTCAGCTCACACTCAGAACTAACACGTTATATTCACATGTGATGGTTCAGTCCCAGCACTCACCGTTCGTGTACGGGTTGGCCACCTTTTTGTTTGTCATCACTCGTGCTGTTGCATTGTTCACCTGTTTAAAGCAACACAGCGTGTGAACACACACACCTTCACATCCACGGTGCACACATCCAAGACGGGCCACGAGCAAGCAAACACAAATAAAGACAAATTCATAAAATAATAGATAAATAAATAAATGATTATGTAAATGTTTGCAGCACTTTTGGTGTGATTGAGTTTGGTTCACTTTCACCTTTCATGAATTTATTCATCATTTGCAATTTTCTTACAGATTATTAAATTACTGGAAATAGGGAGGAAAGCATGCACCAATTACCCACAGGTATGAATAAAAAAACAGCATCCTCCAAATGCAGTAATTGGTTGGATAAACAAATGGATTCCAAAAGAAAAACACAGACAGTGCTTTGATTTTCTTCTATTGACCTGATGGGAATGACTGAGTGGGGGCTCGGCTCGTCGTAAACTGGAGCAGAATTAGAGCAGGCAACACTAAACGATGGTGACAGGGGAATGCAGGTCTTCTCAGGTTTGACAGGAACCCAGAGGATGATGGCATGCATTCATTCTGCATTGTCGGGTAATGATGGACAACTGGCGTGTCCAGGCTGACATGTATGGATCCCGCATTCTACTGAGAACAAGTTATATGCACCATTATGCATGCATGCATCCAGGCACACACACATTCAGGGATGCAGATATCCACACACACACATACACAGAACAGCAGCCACATGCTAATGCATGGCTTTATAGGTAGGTTTAGGAGGCAGCAGGCAGGAAGTAGAAAATGACGGGAAAAGGGAAAAAGAAAGCACCTCTATTTTGCGTCCCTCTACGATTGTACCGTTTAGTTTCTCCCGTGCACGATCAGCATCTGTGCTTGTTTCAAAAGTTACAAACCCAAAGCCCTGAGAGCGCCACGTTAGCCACCGGCAGAGAAACAGGGAGGAGGGAAAGGATGGACACACGCACCCGCACACACACACACACACACACACACACACGAGCACAGAGAGGGAAAGAGAAAGGGGAAGGGAGGAGAGAAGGGAAAGAGAGGTGAGAAGACAGGAGTAGGTGAGCAGCAGCGGCGGCAGAGTCGAGTTGTAAGCAGCCAGATTAATTAGAGGCAGTTAGTGAGGCGTCAGGAAACAGCAAACAGAGAGATCCGAGGAGGAGAGGATAACGGTGACATGACCTCACACAACAACACCAACAAACCTGCCTGCTTTACCCAATTAAACAGCAGCGCTCCGGTGCCATGGGTGAATGTCAGGAAGCAGCGGATGCAAAACACTGTGTTAGCTGCCATAATAGTCGTATAATTATCTACACAACTTCGGCAGCGCGGCCGCTCAAACGGGCCCGTCTGCCTTTGAAGACGTGGGCAACAGGAGAAGGAGTGAGTGTGGATTCTCCGCGGAGGAGATGTTAACTTGATCTCTGACTATTTCTAATCCGCCGCTCTAATAAGTGGGACATTTTTATGGAGGCAAAACCGGCTCATTGATGCAAAAAAGTGAATGGTGCCACCACAAACACTGTCCTCTGTGATAAAGAAGAGCAGGGTATTGACTTTAAACCCTGACCAAAATACACCCAACCTCTCATTTCCATCCCCCTCCCCCCCGACTCTCTGACTCCCCCGCTCCCCTGGGGGGTTTGTCACTTCCTTGAGTTATGTGGACTGGGATGCTGGACCTGAGCTCTATAGCAGCAGCATTAAGATATGCTGGCCAAACAAGTCCCATTCCTTTGGTTTCTATATATACTTGTAGAGGTATGGGCAGGGGGAGCGGGAGCATGGCCGGCGCTGCCTGATAATTGCTTGAGGATGTAATACATGTGAGAGATGGCGAGCGGCGTGATCTCGTATGCATACGCAGGATCTCCGGGCTGCTATTCCTAGCATAAATAACACGGGACCTGTCCTTGGGGAAAGAGAGATAAAGAAATAAATTCAAAAAAGGAATTGAGGGCAAAATTAATCCTTTGGACATTCACCCGACTGTGGTTACCCCCTCTATCTTTTTTTTATCATGCACAAATAATTAGCTTACAAGAGGGGCGAGTGGAGCCACCATTTTTCAAAGGAGACAAACATATTGAATGCAAATTGCCAAAGCTTCATAGAAAATAGATTGTTTATTAATGGCCTGGTAGGTTCATTATATAGCACACAGGGTGCGGGAGAGAGAGAGAGAGGCATCATGGGTAATGGCTTTGTAGGGCACAAACAATAAATGCTTGTTACGGCGGAGGAGGCAGGTTTATCCGGTGCTCAATCTTGTCTGGCAGAGGGGGCTGAGTGTGGCAGCGGCGCCTGGTTCCACGGCTCCCTGCATGCCTGTATACGAGCCCCAACTACTCCCAGGTATGAATGGGAATCAATAGTATTCATGCCTCAACACCCAGCCAGGGATCCTGTCTGCTTTATGAATGGAAAGCTGTGGAGCTTAGTACACTCTATTAAATGAACAGCTGGATGAGTAGCACTCGGCTGTTCACAGCACCGCGGGCTTCACCTGTCCATGGTAGGTGCTTTGGAGACGGATACTGCAGGAGCTGCAGCACCGCCGCTATTTTTCTACCGGCTCGTTGGCACCCGAGCTTTAAGAGTTCATGATATCTATGAAATACATGCATACGTTGTGCTTTAAAATAAGATATTAAGAGGTTTTTTTGCTTTACTTTAACCCTCTGAACCACTGAAACATGTTTTCTTTCTTCATGGTAGAAAGAAACCGTAAAAACAGGCAATTTTGTGAAAATATGAACTAGGATACTTAAGTTTCCATTTTAAAAAAATAACCAAAATGGAGCTTAAATATGTGATTTTTCTGTCAGATTCACTTTATTCTACACGTGTCATTTTAAACATAGTGTTTGGAATAATTAGATCCTGTTAAAACATTAAATTCTGCTCCTCAGAGAGACTGAAAATCTGTTTACACAGAGCTGAGAGGAGAGGACAGGAGAGGTTGCAAACATGGAAATACTCCAATATGTAGAATATGAGGAGCAAACTTTTTTTATTTTCCAACATTTGTGACCCTTGTGGGCACTTGGAAAAGTGTTTATATTTACATTTCATTTTATTCTAATAAAAAAAAAATTATCAGAGAAATTCATGATTTCTGTCATTCTAACTGTGTTAATCTGCACAAAAGACAAGTTTATGTTGTTCCCACTTCTAGCCCTGATTGTGCTGATTCCACAGAGCTGCAGGATTTATAGATTATATATTGCAGTTAAATGCAAGGCCACTGTGACTAAAATGGAAAAAGAGCTAAAAACGGCTTGTTGTGTTCAGAGGGTTAAAGGATATAATTCTCTATATATTCTATATTCTTCTTAATGTCAACAAATCCTTTAAAGACACATAAACCTGTGAGTCTGTGAAGTTAAAGCCTGTTAAACGTTATTCTTCCTCCATCGTTTTATTTAGTTTATTTTGATTCTGCTGCTGGAAACACTCACTGGAGCCCCAAATGTGGATTAATCCGCCACTGAAAAAGTCTCCAATAACAGCACTTTTTAATCCTGTTCAAATAATGTTGACTAAAAACTACAGTTCCCAGCTGTTTCTGAGCCTTTTTTAGGAGAAAATCTGTATATGTGTGACCCAATTTTAAAGACTTCTCATCTTCAATAGGAGCCGATGGACTTTAAGAGACGGGCTAACACTCTTTTCATGGGCTCCTCCTTTAATTGGCTCCTTTAAGATCACAAATTAAATTAGCTTGGACGTGGGCAATAATTCAAAGTGTAAAAGCTTCCATAGCGCGAGCACGCGACGTGTCCGCAGCTTGAAATATGAGGTGAAAGCAGGATTAGCCTTCAAATTTCCTTCAGCTAAACTACATTTATTTGCAAAAACACCCCAGAGAACGCTATTCTCATCCTGAATTATAGTTTATGTAAAAACAAAATGAGAAAACCTGAATAATGTAGGACCAACAGCCGGGCTTCAAACACCCACTCCCTAAACAAGCAGTTTCAATTCCATAAGCTTCAGGACCTGCAGCCTGCTGCTGGATTAAGTGAATTGTGAAACAGCTCAATAATGAATTGATTGACAGGGCTAATGATTCACAACTTGGGTTAGAGCTGCAACAACAAAAACAATGGGGAGGGAGGGAGACGGAGAGAGAGAGGCATGGTGGATGCAGCTCTCCAGGACCAGGCTTAGGGACCCCGACTCTCAGCCAATGTACACACTACACTAATGCCATCATTAGGAAACAGAAGAAGTACATGGTAATGAAGCAGCTGGTGTTCTAGTTCACTTACCTTGGATCCTCGCTCATTAAAGATAATCTCCACATCTAAAATCTTTCCAAATTGCTGCAGAGAGAAAAGAGAAAGAGAAGAGCGGGGCAGAGATGGAGTTAGAAAGCCTCACTGGCTGTGAATTCATGAGAAGGACGACTGGAGAAAGAAAAACCATTAAGGCAATATGGAAATGTTACTTTTGTGAGGAAATGGTGGTCAATTTGCATTTGTTAGCTCGGCAAACACTTCTTGAAGCCGGCTGGCATTTTTAAAAAGAGAACTCATAGCTGCTACTTTAATGCCCTTTTTTATCAATATTATGTGAAATGAGATCACAGGATCTTTGATTACATATCAGCATTTGTTTTAGCACAAAGAGTGATCACGTTTGATTTAACACCAAAGTGTGAGCTTGTGGCGCGTAAAGTGGGTAAAATATGTGACGGCAGCACGGAAACAATGCTAACGTAAAGTCTGTTAATCGGCAGATCGTTCTAGAAATGTGCGGTTCATGGTTGTAAAAAAAAAAGCTGCAGTTTCTGTAAAGTTATGCTAGTTAAGCTAGGTTTACAGCAAAACACTTCCTGGTTAGCCGCTATAAAAGACAATAAAAGTAAATAAAAATGCCGGAAGTGAAGCTAAAGAAATTACCGAAAATGTGCGCAATTCACAAGCCTCGGAAGTTACGTAAAAAAACGTAAGTTAAGTGAAAATATTTACTGAACTTGTTTGAGTTTATAACTATAAATGCACATATATATTTAAACTTTTATGTCTTTTTTACTGAATGTTTCTATTGTCAATCTTTGCTAAACCAGCATAAACTGGCGCTGCATATTTTTGTAACTGTTTAAAATGCATTTATTCCATTTGTTCTGTTGTTTGTAACATGTGATCTTTACAAATAAAGATGATTTTTAAAAAGAGTTTCTGCCGTTTGTTCCTGCACATATTTTACACATCGTTGTTAAACAAACGTCAGTGTGTGAGTTGTCTGGTGTGATGCTGTGGGATGTGAAGCTCCCTCGCTCGTTCTCGTCCCCTGAGCAGGAAGCTGAGCTCTGACTTGTGCAGAGTTTGGTGGATCAGCTGTGAATCTACCTCTCTATCCTTCTACATTCCTCCCTCTCTGCCTCCTCTCTTTGTTTGTGTGCGCTCACAGTCAACAGGACCTCGGGGCCGGTCCCGGGGGGTTAACATGCTCCAGCCTTTCGATCTGAGAGGCCTGCCTTCGGATCATTAGAAAACAGAGGAATGAAAGTAAACTGTAAGTTCCTCTAATGAGTGGAGTGAGAGCGACTTTTAATTGCTGTCTACAATGGCCGTATTATTTCATTAAAAGTAATTACCCTGTCAAGCGGTCCGCGTCGCCTTCATTTCGGCACAACAGGGAAGAAATGGGCCTTCCATGTGGTCGGCGCTCAATGGGAATGGATGGATCGTTTGACTGAGCCACTAATAGGGGTTAGGAGGAGCTGGCTATTATCTGGCTGAAGTGAGTGGAGTGGGCTTGAGGAGGTGAGGGTTTATGGGTTAGTGAAAAACACATGTCCTCCCCCACTTGAAAGGGTGATGCGGCGACCTAACCGCAGCGAGTTAAGGGGAAAAACAAGCCTCGGTTATTTAAAACCTCCTGTTTCAGCATCTCCTCCCCTTTATATACGCGCTCCGGAAAGGATTCCATAGATCCCATCCACACATCTGCCTCATATGGCGCTCAGCTCCATTGATTCGAATGGGAAGCGTCGGCTCGATCACACACACAGGCATTTATATCCCAGCGTGATGCCCCCTTTCTCGCCTGAGATGACAATGCTTCCCCCACGCAATGTGCAGATGCTAATTGTTTTAACCGAGCGTAATGGGCTTGTGGCGTCGATTAATTAGTTTCAGAGGAAGTCGTCTTTGTGGATTTCCACATGGCGCTGGGGACTGCTCGCTGCTCACCAGTGATCTCATGCACTTCTATCCCCGCCCACCCACTCACACACACACACACACACACACACACACAGAGAAACAGCTGCATCAGCAGCAACGATAAACAATAGCTTCAATGGGAGGAGTCTCCAGAGGGAGGACAGGGAGGCTGACGTCATCTAACAGGCTGCAGCTCCATCCATCCACCACGAAAACAATCCAATATCAACAAGAAGACACATGCACAAGGGGAGAGCGCATGTTTGCATGTTTATATCCCATTTATCATATTAATATTTCTATTATACTGCAAACATTCTGCAGCATTTAAATGTGTTTTTCTACCATCATTATTAATTAACACTGTGCAGAATCCTTCTGCATTATGGGGAAACAAAAGCAGCAGAAAGAGGCATTACGACGTGTTGCATCCTTATATAAAAAGTGCCCACGATTTGCAGTTAAAGAGCTAAAACACACTGGTGTGGCCTTGCTGCCTTTTTTTCCCCACATGAAATGACAGTTTATGTTCAATGCCGTAAGCCTCCTATAGTGTGGAGGCAACACATAATATCCAGGCCACTGTGCCTCCACCTTTGATTTGCTTGAATATCTTTAAGCTCTTTAAGAAACGTGTAATTACGCTACAGCGGCCCTGTGTACTCAAACAGCGGAGCACGCTCAGCAGCCAGCGTGACAGCAGGGTGGGGGTGGGGGGGGTGGAGGTCCTGAGTGCTCCGGGGAATGCTGTGAGAGCCCTTACATGCTCCGCGAGAAGCACTGCTGAAGAACCCAGCCGCACAAACGAGGGCACCCTCAAGCAGCGCAGCATGGGCGCCGCGCGGGACTCGCTCGCGCTCAGAGTGTTTTCATTTCCCCCGCACTCTCAGAGATCACAGTTTCTAATTACTGATTAAGGTCCGCTGTGGTCGTCCTAATGAGCGCCTCGTTAAAGGCTCACAGGTTTCTCGGCACCCTGAACCCTGTGGCGCGCAGGGTGCAGCGCAGGGTGCAGTTCTGCTGGTGTCACCGCAGAGAGTGGGGGGGCAGACGGGCGTTAAAGGTGCTCTTTAGTGGGCCGTGCAGCACCTCCACGCTCCGTCTTCCCCCCTGCATGTCTGCAAGTTTCACTCATGCGCAACAGTAATGGCGTATTGAGCCGGTGGCGCTCCAGAAGCCATTAGAGCCAGAGGGATGAGGCTTTGCACACACTGATCGCACAAAGGCCCATTGTGGAGGCCATGTCAGAGGGTGGAGCGGACCGGCTCCCTCCTTGCCAAGTTCTACCCAAGACAATCAATCCCACAATCCTCTGCGATGCCAACCACCAGGAAGGGGGGGTGAGGTGGTGGGGGAGGCATGGAGCAGGAAGCGGTGGGCACCATGTGGGTGAGCGCGGTGATTGAGGGGGACTGGGTGGGCCGCGATCAATTTTGTATCGTATATCTGCGTGCGTCGGCCAGGCACACAAAGCCTCCGAGCTAATTACTGAGGCGATTTGGATTCCACACGACCTGCACCAGAGCTGGGAACAATAAAGCCAACAATCAGAGGGAGGAAGAGAGAGAGAGCAGCCATGTTGTCTGCAATTTATAAAGCCACAGCCCGGGCTCTCGAGTAATTAATATCATCAGCTGGATGTTGTCTTCATAACGACGTGAATTAACGCCTCTGGGTTCTAATGGGCCAATTAGCGCATAACATTTAAAGTACATTTTTGGCAATCGCCCCCATTCAGATCCATTATGGTTATTGAATTGGGGATGTATGGTTCAATTCTTATTGAGGCTTTTGTGAGACACAAGGGTGAGCTGTTGAACTATTCATTGCCTCATTAATTGGGCGAGAGACAGAGAGAGAAAGAACATTTGTGCTGAGGGCTTCTGCTCTGCTGATATGTAATCTGATTGCATTTGTCTGCAGCTGACAGCTCCGTGTGTGTAACCTCTGCACAGGTAATCAGGCTCTGATTTCAGCTGTTGTCTGTGTGATTATAGAAAAACTCTCATACATGTGTACTGTTAGTTTTTTCCTTGTAGCTTTGGCCGGTTTCAACCTTTCACCAAGTTAATTGCTGACATCTGGGGACACACTAACATTGCTAAAACATGAGTGTGAAAGAGCAAAACAACAAGAAGATCACACAGGTTTAAATCAACAATCAAATGATGGCCACACTGGGTTAATATCTGGTGTATCAGCACCTGATTGTGACTGATTGTGGCTCTTTTTCTTCCCCAACTTGTAGAAACTGTTCTTGTTTTCCCTGAAAATGTAGTTACCACTGTAGCTGCTGCTGGTTTAAGCAATGGCCTCACTCATTAAACACATGGCCTTTGTTGTGTGATTTAACTCCCCTCTCATTCCCCCCCGAAGCCTGAATATTATATTCCTTCAGTCTAATGATTTCTTCTGACGTCAGCAGAAGAGCGCTCTTTGTTTCGGGGCGCCTGCGATGGAAAACCGGCTTTGTTGTTGTGTTGTTACTGTGCTCCCAGATCACAGGAATAAACTGTACAGTGTTCTATTAACCGACAGCAAAAGGCCAAACCCACAGAAAAAAAAAAACGTGATGTATTGGATTTTTCCTTCAAGGTACTCACCCCAAACATTTGCCTTAGGTCAGGGTCCCGGAAGCGGAAGGGAATGTTGGAGACATGTAACCTTTTGGGCTGCTGCTTCTCTGAAGAGTCTGAGTGCTGGAGCTGGAGCTGCTGAGAGCCCTCTGTTTGCGTCACATCATCTGTCTGCCAGAGGGAAACAAACAGAAAAGACACAAGCTGCTCATTAGCTGCTACAGTATACTGTACCTCCCGGTCCTGGAGTACGAGCAGGGGGTGGGGTGGGGGGGGGTTTGGAATAGCAGGGAGGCGGGTGCGGGGCGGCTAACTAACTTACTCAGCGTCTGCCATTTTTCAATCCGGCGAGAAAGCCAAAGCGATAAACAGCCGATGACTTATAGTGTCAAACCTGAGGTTGTGCATTACAAATCCACTTATTAATCTCTTGCACTTAGCTCTTGAGCAACAGGGAAGATTGAAGGCGCTGACAAAAAGGCGTGGATATAGATCCCAGCGAGCCCTGACATGTCTAGACTAAAGACACATTATTGGTGACGTTTGCACACAGCCATCAGAGTGCGAGGCCCAAAGCCCTCAGCGTTGTTGTTTCCATCATTATGCGAATGCTATGCTGACATTTCTATATAAATGACGTGTCTGATGTCAATGACAAATTCCACTTGTTTCTCTGTGTGACACCCGTGATGGATGTCACTGAGGGCGCTGGTGGCGTGTCTGTTTAGATGGACCTTGTTTCTTTTTCTGATGTATTTTCTGTGAATAAAAAACCTCCGTGGTCCATCCAGTGTGCTGCGTCTATCTGCACAATCCCTCATGCTGGGGAAAAATAGGTCACGTTCTTTCAGAGTTTAATCAGAAGATCAATCCTGTGTGTGAACATTAAGTGTGCAGCTAGAACCTGGAGGCGATTAGCCTAGCTTAGCATAAAGGCTGGAAGCAGCTAATCTGGCTCTTTCTGGCGCTCACTAATTAACGCACATCTCGTCGGACACAAGCAGTAATTTGCTAGTTTGCTGTGACTTCCTGCAGTCTTGTTGTCTCATGGTTTGTTCTGGTCGAGTCTTTTACTTAAAGGCTGCAGAGACGCTGCACAGGAGCACTGAGCAGACTTAAACACCAGAAATGGGCATATTTATAATTTCTCTTTATGTCCAGATAAAACCAGCCACCCTGTTATTTACTGAGCTTTATATTTAGATGTTAAAGAGAGACACTCATGGTTACATTTAAGCAACATTGGCTGTTTGTAAGAAACAGGAAATGAACTGCAGAAACTTTTTGGTGTGTTCACGGTCATCCTGTTGAATGCATTTATCATGGTGCACTGGGATGTTTGCTATTTGGCCCCTCAGAAAGAGTTTGTCTGGCTGTAACTGAACCAATGCATTGATATATTACTTATTTAATATAGTTACACCTGCACGGTGCTTGTTAATGCATTGAAGAGAAGTTTTAGTTGTGCATTTACAACCCTGACTCCAAATAAGTTGGGACATTGCCTGAAAACTTAGTTAATCCTTGTTTTTTTAACTGTTTTGGTTGTGTTTTAGCTACATGCTAAACAAGCACAACTGCTGAAACTAGAAGATGTGACCTATTAAATGAAGCCTCATGTGTATTTTTGTCTCTGGTCTAAATCCTAAACCTTCCCTTACCCTGAACCTACCTGTGCAGGTTCAAAAACTGATGAATTTTTGTGTTTGCAAATATAAACTCTGAATTCTGATTTTGATACATTCTTAAAAACATCATCCAATCAAGTATTTATGTATCATCTTTAAGGAACTGATTCTTTAAAAATATATTATTCTGCACATCATTAGCGAGCTGCAAAGAAGTCAAACACAGAATCATTCAGTTGATTATTGCTCTACTTCCACTTATGCATCTAACAGAGAGCAGGAATTACATGCACGACCACAAGAGGTCACTCATCAGGAAAACAGGAAGTTTGTTTTTAGCATTTAGCTACAAACAGACACGGCTGCGGTCTCCATTCTGCAGATGATTAGACTGAACGAAGCCTGATTTAGAGCCGGTGACTCTGAAAGGGACTAAATAAAGACACAGAGAGCGAGAGAGCGAGGAGGGGAGGATGAGGAATGAGAGAGTGGAAGTGGCAGATATTGAGCACAAAAGCTGTTTGAATGTGATATGTAAACTGCGAGGTCTCCTGGGAAGTGCTCTCTGAGCACGGCACACACGCTGCACACTGGCTGGGATACACAGACACAATCTTGTACCGAGATACAGACGTGAAAAGGGAGTAGGTTGTTGCCGGAGTACAAACGGTTCAAATGACACGTGCACACACACACACACACACACACACACACGCGGGCGGTGATAACCCTCACCCCGCTCCGAGGCTGTCACACGGCTGCAGGCCACTCTTAGTGATACATTTCCCACCATTTAGGAAATGGGGTAGGGATTTATTCATTATAATTCATCATCACAGTATTATCATTATCATCATGATCGTAATGATGATCGCCTTTATTATTCTCATTATCATAATCACAATCTCCACTGTAATGGCCGTCATTTATTTGGTTTTTATGGCCCATTCCGAGATGGTGACATACATTGTTAACAGTGACAGTTGTTTGATTCAAGGTCCCACTTTGTCTCCCCTGCAGCCGTCCAGGTACGGCGGCCTGCCGGGTCCCGGCTGGGCCCGGGCGGCTCCTCGGACCACAGGGGGTAACAAGTGGCGAAGGACGCGGGGGCCGGGGAGCGCCGAGTCGGAGTGGATTTGTGACAGGGGGAGACGGGCGGAGGGGTCTTAACTCTGCCGTGTCCTCATGCGCTGGAGGTTAATAGCCTGAGTAGCCATGTTGGGCCCCGGGGGTGACACATTGCAGACAGATGCTGGGACCGTGGAGGGTGACAAGGTACCAGAGCCCCGCGGGTCAATCTGTTTCATCGGTCACACATGACACTATCGACCTTTAGCGTATGTTGCCAGACTCCTGAGCACCGCCGTCCTCCAGCTCTGTCTGCCTGCCTTTTTATCACCACGAGCGCAGTCGTGTGTTTGCAAACATCCAGATTAACTTTCACTCGGCGCTCAGACAGGCCGGCAGCGCGCTGACATCGGGGGCAAATACACATACGGAGAACACAAATAGTGAATTGCTGACTCCCGAGCACAGCAGACTGCATCCTGCTAACTCAATAACTCGCAGTGTCACCGAGATCCGGGACGCCTGCCTCGGCGCACCGCTCCAACCTGCCTGCCTGGTTGTGAGGCGGTGGTTTTGCAGTGGAAAATAATTACCTCCGTATTACCATAGGAGGCCACCTTCAGTGGCACTTTACTGTCCCGACAGCTGCTGTCACGGGGAGGAGGAGGAGGAGGAGGAGGAGGAGGAGGAGGGATGCAAAACATGCCGTCACCGCCAAAGCCAGCAAACCAGAGAGTGAGAGAGCTGTCAACTCCAGCAACTCTCCGGCTTCCTGTTCAGTCATTTCTCTAAAAGACTCCCTTGCTGTTATTTGCAAATCGCCTGCAAAGTGCTCTGCTCAGCACTTTCCCCCTCCTCACAGAGTGGCATTACAAGAGCATAATTGAAACTATCTGATTGGAATGCTGCCAAGCAGGTAGATTACATCCGATTAAATAGGGGGGGATACTGAGTCTTCGCTCACAAGAATTATAATGCCTGAGCTTTAATTCATTATTTCCCTCCCTCCCTCCCGGTCCTCCACTGTTTGTTTTCTTTTTCTAAAGAAGCTGCAAATATACCCTCTCCATCACCTGAGAGAGCGGGGCGTGTGGAGCCTCCTCCCCCTGATTCATATAAAACAGTGAAAGCTGGAGGAGTTATTTTGGGCCTTCGGGTGACAGAACTCAACTGTAACACTGTCGGCTCAGACGCTTTCAGGTGACTGACAGTTTGTGCACCAATGAGGCTCTAAACTCTCACACTTTAACCAACAATATGTTCCAGAATATCTTGTTCTGAGATTAAAAAGGTGCTTTTCTGTATGAAGCATCAGTGAGATTACGTTTCAGATTCCTGCTCACTTCTGCATGAATTCTGCAGAATAGTAACGGTGCTATCCTCCAGTTAAACCTCAAACAAAAGCTTCTTAAAGTGATAATACAGGTGATATTATGGTTGTTTTATTAATCAACAAAGACCAAACAAGGATGCACGATGTGGATTTTTTCAGCTGATACCAACAACTTATTACTTCCTGCTTCTCGTGGCGGATACAGATTAAGATAACCAGTAATTTTACATCTCCGTATTTTAAAAAGAAGTTTCTAATCTGTAGTTTGTGCACACCTGAGGGAAAGAAAGTAATGCATGAAATGATAAAGATATCCAGTCTGAACAGTTTCATCTTGTTTAGGATTTAAATCTTTTACTTTCTGATATGGCGACTTCATTTTAATAACATTTATAGTTTTTGGCTTGTTTCGTTGAATGAAAAACAAAGAGGTTACTAGAAATAAGTAGAAGTAGTTAAATAAAGGCTGCAGGAAATGGATTTCCCATCTTGCCAAAGAATTTAAATAATGTTAATGTATTAAAAACTAAATATCAATAAAAGTCAATAAAAGCACTTTGGTTTGTGACAATTTATCAGGTTAATTATTGGAATAAAACATAATAATATACATTTTGTGTGCACTATAGAGCTTCATAGTTGTCCACAAACTATTTTGTATATTAAAAAGAAGTTTATAACTTGTAGTTTCTGCACAGCTGAGGGTCAGAAAAGCTGAAGTGATCTGACTGACATCAGAAAAACAAGAAAAACAAAAAACTGTTCTGACTTTTCAAAACTTGCAGAAGAATTAAAGTGAAATCTGTCAAATCAGACATGTTATTTAAGTCAATAAAAGCACTTTGGGTATCATTTAATTTTAGGAATAATACATAATAAAATACATTGTGAAGGGGTCAGGGATTGTGTGCATCATAAAGCTTCATATTGCTCCAAAAACTATTAAATTAAAGCACCTAATATGGATTAATCCACTGCTGAAAATAGTCCTCAGTAGATGCATTTTGTTTGTTTGATAAAAACTAAAGTGGACATTGTTTTTAATACTTTTTTTTAACTATTTAAATTACATATTTGTAAGGTGTTTTTTTGATCATTAGAGGCGGAGAGAGAGAGTAGGGAAGACAGAAAGTTTTGTTCTTTTCTTTGGGCTTGTTGACAATCAGAAAACGACAGAATAACACCGTCTTATCCTTTAAATGATCAACATGTTGAGGAGCGTCCTGGATATCCAGAAGGATCTTTAAAATGGGAATTCACAGCGTGGAGAATCAGCGGTTCCTCCCTCTTCCAGATAACACGGTCGTCCCTTTTCTCCTGGTGGCCTACATGCTGCCATCAGCCTCTGAAAGCGACACCCGCTGCAGCTCAATCCCTTAAACACGGCTCACCACAGACGACAGCGTGCGTGTGTGTACGTTTGAATGTTTGCATGTGCTCGCCCGTGTTTTCTGCATGCCCTTGTGTGTTGCTGTGTGTGTGTGTGTTATCACAGTCCCCCAGAATACCCTTTGGAAAGTCTTCATGCGGCTGACACGGGCTGTGAAAAATCTGGAATTGAGTGCTGCCCTAACGCCACTGCCTTAATTTGTTATCTGAAAAGAGAATGATTACTCATGAAATTCAACCAAACCTCAGACTATTTGAACTGAGCCAGATAACGAGCTCAGTTTTTTTCTCCAGCAGAGCTCCCTGGCAGCCCTGTGCTCCCCTCATCTCTAAGGATTTGGAGAAAAGTTGGGGGCTGCCTCTCTTCCTCAAGTCGCCTGCTTTCAAGTCAGCTTGTTTGAACATGGCACAGAGCGAGGTCCCAGAGGTCTGGCTCTGGACAACGCCACCTTCCCAGTATAGACGGGGGACTGGTAGACACAGACAGGAACACAGAGGAGCGAGGAGAGAGAGAGTCCCCGCGCCTCATTAAAACATACACACTCTCCATTCTCTGCAGGGAATTCACACAGAATCCATACGTTTCACTGAATTTTCACTCTCTCTTGACTCTTTTTAAGTCTTTAAGTCGAGAAGATGTGCAGAGTAAAGCGTCTTCGTGGGGAAGAGGAGCTGAGCGCAGCAGAGTCGAGCCCAGGGAGGAGGGTGAGGGGGAGAGCCGCAGCGAGGAGCTGATCTGCTCCCTCAATCTGTGTTTCTGCAGGGTGCCCTAATCAAAGGCACCCGGGCCCGTCTGTGGCACCCAGAGCAAACAGGCTGGGCCTGTCATTAAAGCTGGGGAACTCAGCGGTGGGCGACACTACACCAGCGGCCCCTGAGGATTAGACTCTCTGTTTACACCCCACTAATCTCATCCCTCTGTCCTCCCTGAGAAAAGACGGGTGGAAGCCGCGGAGAGAGCGAGGATGCAGAGAATGAAGACGGAGGAAAAAACGGGGACGGCGCAAGAGGGGAAGAGCATGAAGGAAAGCAAGGCGAGCTCTCATCTCTCCATGGCCACCATCTCTGGGCTTTCTTCACAGCGGGCGAGCAGATGAAATGAAATCAAATGCGAAATGGAGAGAGAGAGGAGACAGTGAGAGATAGCGAGCGGAGGAGTGGTGTACAGTGTCGGGGGGAGGGGGAGGCTGCACCTCCCGCCAAGTCTCTCCTCACTTTAAACTCTCGTGTGTGTCAGCCATTACTGTAAGTGCGCCGCATAACCATCGAGCAGTCGGAGAGCGTCACACAAATCTTCAAATCAAACATTGCTACATTACAGGCCGGCGATAACGCCACGCCGCCGCTCGGCTTCTGCCGCATAAGCACTTTCTGCCACCAAATGTCCGCAGCCGTCGGTGATTGTGAGGCTGTGAAAATGGAGTTATTAACAACGCTCTTTATGAGTGACCCAGATCCCTCTGAGCGGGGCGGCGGCCTCGCCGTGACCTCTCCCAGCAGGTGTCTCCACGCTGACGGAGAAAAGAAGGTCTGAAGGTCTTATTTTTTCATCTCTGCGCGCCTTATCCGTCTTTCTACACACGTCTCCAAAGTTTGGAGCTAAGTCGTCCTCCCTTTTATCTACATCTGCCTCTTGTGAAGGTAAATCCCAGGTCAAGGTGTTTCATATCACAGTATCAGTACACAAGAATGAAATGTATAATATATCATTTAGGATTTCACTCAGTCCCGAGCCGCGTATCTCTGCGTGCAGCATCGCCAGGGGTTTGTTTCCCACTACGGCTGCCAGTTCTTTAACTGTTCAGATTCTGCCTCGTGTTTAAAGGAGCGACTCTAACGTTTGCTGCTCTGACTGTGGCTCTGGACGGTGAGGAGGGCGTGTCCTCCTCTCACAGAGCCTGAATCATTCATGTGAACAGCGTGTCACATCTCCTTCACGCAGATAAATAAAACAGAGCGGGCCTGCATGTTTTTAGGGAGCCCTAAATGGCTCCTCAGAAATGCACTTTCATTTTATGAGCACATTTTCAACCAAATTCACCTCCCACGTCAAGCACAAAGCAGCGCCGCCACATCAAAGTCTGCTGCTGCTTACTGATGATTAGTGCTGTTACTCTTCCTCCTCTCAGCTCGCACTAACAAATCAACTGATACAGGAAGTTAAAGACATGCAAAATAACTTGTTGTGTGCATCTCACAATAAAACAGGAAAAGTTTCCGACTGTGTAAACTTCGTGTAGCTGCAATTACAAATATAAAGCAGGATAATATCTGCAAATGGAGACAAATCGTTTCTCTTCAAGTCTCTTTTGACACAGCGTGACTAAAATCATGTCTAATTATATAATATTATCATTTATGCAACGTGTAATTAAAGGTGTAATTATTACTAATTTGTCATATTTTGTGTCGAATTTCTTTCAGTCTCAAACTGGTAGCAAGAAATTTATCCTTTAAACTGCTTTTAACGTTGTGCAACTGAGTTGGATTTCGCAAAAAAAACTGCAAATAATCTGTGCAACACTGAGGAAGATTTCTTCTTTCTTTCAGGCTTTGGTTAATGGCAGACGATGGAAAGAATGAAGGAGGAGGAGGAAGAGGAAGAGGAAGAGGAAGAAGAAGAAGAAGAAGCAGTGAAACAAAAGTCAACCGATCAAGTTGACTTTTGTTGTCAAAAAGCACAATTTAGCAAAAGATATTAATCCTGAAAATAACACATACAGCACCACACCTTCTCATCCAGTGTTTTTTATGTATTTTTTTTTAAATTATTTTCAACATTGTAGATTAATATTAATGACTCAAAACTCTGAAAGAACACGTGGAATTATGTAAAAAAGTGTTAAACAAACCAGAATATGTTTCATATTTTAGATTCTTCCTTTTGAGAGCATCAAAGCAAAAAGAATCTAAAATATAAAACATGTTCTGGTTTGTTTAACACTTTCTGTTTGCTACATAACTCCAGATATTTCCCATCATAGTTTAGATTTTCTTTTCCTTGATAAAATGAATAAAACCCCTGAATGAGAAGCTGGTTCTGCATAAACATTAAACATCATCAATGTTCAGTAAAAGGTAAAGAAAAGTAGTGTAGTAGTGTCTTTTACTTGCTGACAGCGTGTTGAGAACAGTGTTTGCAGGTGATGGAGGACACTGACCGGTGCGGTCGTGGTGGCGGTGATGGCGGGCGTGCTGTTGTCAGTGCCGGCCGGCTCGCTGTGCGTCTGTGTGGGCGTGTAGAGGGTCATGGCGTGCTCGGGGACCCGGCTCTGCCCGCTGTAGTCCTGCGTCGGGAGCGGGTGCGGCGCCGCGAACTCTGCGGGGATGCCATTCTGTGGGGGGGGAGGGTACTGGGCGGGGGTGTACGGCTGGGCCATCGCTTCAGGGGGGTTGGTGGCCTCTTGGTTACCCTGCGAGGAGACGCACGACAGGAGGCGAGCGTTAGAGGAGCAGCCACATGAAAGTTAAACATTGTTTGACTGGTACGAGCAGCATGAAAGATGTAACCCCCCCGTCAGGAGGCAACAGGGGAGAGTTGTCCTGCAAACCAACTAAGTCAGGGGGAAACAGCCATCATCTCACATCTCAGCTCACATTACTGAGCGCCTTGATCAGCGCTAATGAACACAGTTTATGTTGTAGAGCAGGGCTCGCTGTTGGAGGGGCAAGAGTCAGGGGGAATCTCAATTGCACTCGTGGCAAAGCACAAGAGGAAAGATCAATTAATTGATAAAATTTTGATTAGGGCCTTTGATTCCAATGACAGGTCTGTTAAAGTAGCAGCTGCTCGCGCTCCACCACTTTAAACATTAACCTGCGTCTCACTTTTCAGGAGCTCCAACTCTGCATTTGTTCCTCGCTCAGTTTTCCACCAAAATGAAAATACTTTTCGGACATTTTTTTTAAATGCATGCACAATAAAAAAGAAAGAAGCCAAATTCCACCAGGTTTGGAATCTCTTCCTTTCTTTTCTGCCACTACACCCTCTGTGTTACACTATCATGTTTTATGTACATGCATCTTTGGACTTTTGCTTGAAAAAACCTGAAAATCAATTAAAGAAAAATCTCAAAAGCCACACAGAACCTTGACTGCACAGCTGCGTGTAAAACTTTTGCAAATAAAAGAATAAGGAAACAAGAATCTGATGGCACGTTTTGGTTCCTGACTGTTTTAAACAGTCTGTAAAAGGAGAGAAAAGCTCTTCTTCCATATGCTTCCCCAGCACTCAGTATGTGGGATCTGCAGCACATATGTTTTTTACTCTCTGCTCCTGACTTAAGTGATAGATGGCTCTTTGCAATGAAGCAGTTTCACAGACCCTTTGTCTCGTGTGGATGCTTGAGATGATGAGCTGCAGAAATAATGGACTTTTCTGGCTGGTGCACATTGTTAAACTCAGTAATAGCTGGACTACAGAAGTGCATGTCTTATTGTTGCGAGGCACTAGGCTCTGTGAATCCAGCCTAATGAGCAGAACAGTGAGATCAGTGCTGCTGGAGCGGATATCCATCCCGACATTAAAAACACAGAGGGAAAAGGTGAGACAATAACATTGAAATCCAATAACACCCCCTGCAAATACCCTCAATCAAATTTAAAGATACAGATCATGCGAGCTCAATGCATAACTCTTTCGATAAGAGAGGAGCAGGAAAAGGCACACAATAGCTGCCAGAAGTAAGGGTTTATGATTGGAGAAAAACAATAACAGTAAACAGATAGAGAAGTTTCTGTCTCTTCCTTTACAAGCTGGCTGGGGATGGTGAGATAGGAGATAAATGTGTTATATTATCTTCTTTCTGCTGCTGTGGTATTTGGCCTCTTTCTGCAGACTTCCACAGAAAGCTCCATCCGGGCAGGAGGAGGCAGCGGTTTTAATGAGAGAGCCGAGCAACACCACGCTGTAAATGTAGTGGAAATAATTCTGCTCTGACGTGTTGGCAAACAAACCTCGGCCTAAACTGCGCTCTGCCAATTAAGGAAATGCTCCATTATCTAAATGAAAGGAGAGAGGAGAGGGATTGACCAGCTTCCTGCAGCCTGCGGGGCCTCGAGGAGTGGACCCTGGCTCCTGCCTGACCTAATCCCCCTCCTCCTTTCCTTTATACTGTATTTCTATCTCCTCTGTCTCTCCCTCAATCCCTCCTCCCCCCGTCTCCCTTTCATGCTCATCTCTTCCTCCCCCCTCTCTTTTTATGCAGAAACTTTTTTAATCTCTACCCCTGTGCTCTACTTTTCCTCTCCCTCCAGTCATGGCATTATATAACACACTTGCATTGCGGGGCATCCTAATTCAAGGAAGCTCTTGATGTTGGCAATTTTCAACTTCTAAGCGCCCATTTTAAAAGGAGAATGGGGTTGGTTACCTAAAAAAAGATGCACCTCCTGGTATGACGGCTGAAAGTACTACCAGATCCCGTGTCCTCCTTTTAACCAGCCCGAGCTCCCCACCCATCCATCCACACCGTCCAGCTCAGCAGCCTGGAAACACGAAGGTGCTGCGCTCGACTGTACATCAAACACGGCTCATGTCATTAAGCAGATCAAAGCTCCACTTATGTCTTTCACCGAGTCACTGTCAGGACCGCAGCCCGGGCTCCTGATTGGTGTTTTTAAGGATTTGCTGAGGAGTCTGTTTGCAGCACGCTAGCTAACATCAGCAGCCCAAACTAGCGTTAGCATTTAGCTTAGCGCTCCAAATATGGTCACTTCAGGCTCCAAAAAGACAACATGGCAGCAGCTAAAATGCCAAAATTGAGGCTTTAAAACAGCTATTTCACACTGCAGAGGCCTCGTGCAACACAACACACAGTCATGCTGCAGAAAGGTTCAACGATTCAAATGTTGCATCATC
>CAFUXE010000411.1:69636-92559 GCA_903364295.1 Serranus cabrilla
TTTTTTTGCAAGATTAAGCTCTTGTATATTTTGGTCTGGACCTTTAGACAAGCAGGTGAAAATAACTACACATGCATAAGTTGATCCTGCAGAAAGGAAGAGAGAGAAACCGACTTCCCTCTCCAGCGCCAATCCAGCAGGATGTCGTTTATCTCTCTGGTCGGTAAAGTGCGGTTGAGGCTCCGGTCAGCATCCTTAACCGCTATCTGTCACTCTACCTCCTTCCCTTTCCCCCTCACCTGCCTCCCCCCTCTCGTGCTGCTCTGGGACCGGCTCAGTTTCAACCTGGCTGCGGTCAGAGACGGACAGGATGAGGCAGACGAGGAGTTGGACTGAGTCTGCAGGCAGGCGGGGGGTGTTGGGGGGCATTGTTAGAGGCTAACCCATGGGGCTGTTCAGTTCAGGGGCCCTTCTCCTCTCCCTCTGTCTGTCTTGGCAAGAGAAGAGGTAGTGTCTCTTGCATCATTAATGAGGGCGGTTGACGCCCCGTGCAGCAGTGCCCAGCAGCCACAGTCTCCTGCCTGCCACCAGCCTGGAAGTTTGAAAGAGAGCCGATGTCGTGTATATCCACACTATGGTAATGACGGAGGTAAAGCCAGGTCCCGCTCTGCTGTATAATCAGCCGGGATGAACAGAGCGACCCGGGAGACGGCGAGGTCTGCTGGCTGGCACACGTCGGACTGCATTGTGAAGTTTGTGAGTGATAAAGAAAGCACATTCAAAGAGCCTCCATCGCATGAAACTCCCAAACATGAAAGCTGCTGTCTGCGCCGATGAAATCTAATCTCCGCTGAACGGTGAGGAACAATAAACTAATTAAAGACACTTTTTTTCAAATTGGAGTTTGATTGAATCCTGGATAACTTGCATCTCAAAGAGAGATGGAGGCTCTGTCAGAGAGTGTTTACTGTAAAATGCACGATGGAGACAGACAGAGAGGGGAAAAAAACTACCTCTACTCTCCTTTCATCTACAGTGAAGACAACCATGTCACAATTGTTGCCTCCTCAGATTTCCTGATCAAAGTGCCTTAGTTCAGTTCCAAGCCTTCAAATCACATCCATACTTCATTCTGGGAGTTGAACTTTCCGTCCACGCAATCGATACTTCTTTTTGATTTCAGCTGAAAATTTCCACTTCTCAGAAATCTCGGCGAGCAGATGACAACAACATATAAACTGTATTTAGAGGCCCAACCTGTAATTCAGAGATAAACACAGGGCAGCCTCACTAAAGCATCTGGAGCCGGGGACGGCAGGCTATCACTCTGAGGAGAGCATGAAACATCCCGGGGACACGGAGCGGGACGGCAAGGTCTGACTGTTTGTTACCGTTTGTCAATGCTGACTAATTCACAAGGCCGTCCTCAAAGTGTTTAAATGCAAATAGAGGCATGCAGTAACAATAAATTCTGTTTAAAATCCTCCTCCTTAAACTCTTCTGCTCTTATTTAGATCTTTTCCCTCTTAACTTAATGCATTTTTAACTGTATTTCTCCTGTGAAAGGGGAATAAAGTTTATTATCTTTGAAAATGATCAGAAATTCTTTATTGATCTCTGGAGGGAGATTTGGTTTTGCTGCAGTTACTCCAAATGAGAACATAAAGAAACGCAAAGTATATATATATATATATACAGTGCAACTCACAAGTTTCACAGCTTCTCATGCAATTTTTATTAAATCTTCCACATCGTAGATTAATATTAAAGACATCTAAACTATGATGGAACACATATGGAGTTATGTAGCAAACAAAATGTGCTAAACAAACCAGAATATGTTTTATATTTTAAACAAAACACATTAAGAAGGCAAGAAATTCCACAAACAAATAGTTTTGATGTCTTCAATATTAATCTACAATGTTACAAATGATAAAAAAAATGAATGAGAAGGTGTTTAAACTTTTGCAAAATAGTAGAAAAATATCAAAACATACAGTCGTAAGAAATACAGACTTAAAAATATATTGTTGCACAAGTGAGCAAGTGACAATATATGATATAATTAATTTATAGTGTAGTATAATGTAGGTTCTGATATCTAAAGTGTGGATTGGCTGTGCAGACATCGCTGCCATTGTCTCCTCATTACTAATTTTCACTTCAACAACAGAAAACACAGAGTGAGACGAGCCGAGAGACAAACGAGCGGCGGCCGTTAATTCCAACTGCAGATAATTCCTCCATTTGTGGTCTTAAACATTAAGCTCATTACACACCTGCGGATGCAGCCCTTCCTTTCTTTTCACATGTCGCAGATAATTAGTAATAAAAGTAGTCGACCTGGCTTTGCTCGTAAGCCTTCAAAGCCTTCGCTGTTTGTGTTGACAAGCTGCCTGAACACATGAAAAGATGAGCCGGCTATCGGCTTCACATGCACACGTTACTGTACATGAAGAGGACGTGAACGGTGACGTGCAACTGTGGGGTTTGTTTACTTGTGCGACATATGGACCGGAGTGGAGTGGATTCAGAGAATGCTGTTAAATATTTTATTCCACACCACCTGTTTTAGAGCAGAGAGATTGGGCAATCAACCTGAAAGTGTTGCCCAACATCTCCCAGACATTTGTTTGCATTGTCAGCAGAGCCGGCTGCAGAATAAAACACAAGTATGAGAAAAGCCCACGATTCCACTCCTGGAGCGCTACGACATATGCATATAGATTAAAGAGACAGAGGGAAATATTTGTGTAAAATACCGAGCATATTAAAACAAACACGGAGGATTTCAGGGAGCTCCTCGCCAAGAACTCATCCAAGTCCACAGATAGATTGGAAAAGGGACGTTTGTGCAACTGTTGACAAAGTGCTTGTCATTTCCATTCAAATGTGA
Source organism: Serranus cabrilla (assembly GCA_903364295.1). Lineage (NCBI taxonomy): Eukaryota > Metazoa > Chordata > Actinopteri > Perciformes > Serranidae > Serranus > Serranus cabrilla. The sequence goes on from CAFUXE010000411.1 coordinate 72,476, forward strand.
GGTTTTACAGAGAGGACTCAATGCTAATCGACATATGAATGAATCCAGGGAGGCGAGCTTATTCAGAAGTGTAGCACTGCAGCCCTCCACTCCCAGAATAGCCTGCAGCTTTACTGTATCTGCGGCTCTTTGTGAGCGCCGCGCCTCCAGCCTCAGCCTGCTGCATTCGTGCAAAAGCGACAACAAAACACTTGTTTTTAGAGGGAAGAGCCCGAATCTGATTCAACTTCAGAGGATTAGAGTAACAATGGGGAGCTCGTGCACTCACACGTGCATTCACACACACACACCAAGCGTCTCACACACACACACACATGCAGGAGCAGTCCCTGCCCAAGTGGGAATGAACTGCTCCAGAAAGGCCAGGGCCTTGGCAAGGTAATTAACCGAGGGTGCTTGTTTCACATGGCAGAGTCCATTAAGTGCCATGTCACACTGATGTCAGGGTAAAGGTAGCGCACGCGCACACACACACACACACGCAGGAACACACACTCTGCTTTCAAATGGGGGCAAGAACGTTTGAGGTGGAGATAGTGAAGTGGGAACGACAGAGGAAAACGAACAGGGAGAAGTGGCTGTGGCTCTCTAACCGATCCCTCCCTAATCAGCAGCCCCACTCCCCCTCCAGGTCCCGCCATCGATCGCCATCCACCACCCCAGCGCCGTGATGAGGAGCAGGGGGAGAAGTGGATGTGTTACCCCTCCGTATACCCTCTAATTGCCCTGCCTGGGTTACCACCAGCACCAGCAGCAGCAGCTTTCATAGCAAAATGGCCCCCGCACCGACTCACGGAGCAACAATTCTGCTGGCGGAGCTTGAAAACGGGCCCAGACGTAAGCCCATTAGGCACGGATGACCACACCAGACGCTCGGAGAGTGGAGGGCGGCGGGACGAGTGGGAAGGGCTGCATTAGCCGAGGGAGGAAGTGGGAACACTCGAACCACAACAGGGAACAAACCGCGAGGGCACCGCACACCTGAGAGTGTATACCTGCACGTAACTCACACACACACACACACACACACAGAGCAGAGCATATAGCTCTCAGAGTGCGGCTGCATCTCAGATAACATTGTCCCCACTGAAGAGACTTCCACACAAGCTAACTGAGGTTTATCTCCCACTTAACAGATGAGCCAAAGGAAACAAGAGAGGCACTCAGGGACTGAGGGGAGAAGAGGGGACACAGTGGAGGTAGCAGCGCCTCATGACGGGCAGGTTCCTCTTAAAACAATGATCACACCGAGCTGCGCCTTAAACTTGATTGCATTGAGTGTGTGTGTGTGCGAGCGGTGGAGCGTGGCGGCGCGCTGACGGATGGATGTGCGCCCGCAGCCCTGCGAGCTGCCGTTACGCTGCCCAGAGCAGCACTGCAATTAAAGGAGTAAAGGCCTGGATGCTGCGGCCGGAGGAGCCGGGCCGGGGAGCTCTGGACGGCCAGCGCTGAACTGAACACTGTGCTGATTTGTGCACTGACTGTCCCCGAGAATAGGGCCATGTATTTTTAATCAATGTCAAAGTGATGAAGTGTGTGTTTGCCTCAAAAAATCCCCTGACAAACACAAATAGAGAAAGACAAACTCCCCAAGGGGCCCCTTTGTGCACACACACACATACAGAGCAAAGACCGGACAGAACATTCCAGCAACTGACTCCTCCATCTCACTTTTAGTGTCCAATCTGAGATAAAACCTCTCTGCTCATTAGTATTACATAAAAGGAGCATGAAAAGCAGCCTCATCTGGAATGCAATTAACATTTTTAATAACAATAAATACTCTTTAGATAAGTGGTCGGCTGGCCGATAATTAGAAATTGGCGGATCCATGGCCATCCCTCAAGACAGACACATGCTGACTTTTCTGCAGGTTATCTGGTATTGGGAATCATTCCTGAAGCATAAACAAGCCAGGGAGATAGGCTGGCTCCCCTCCAACAGCCTGTCTCCTCAATTTTACAGGCCTCTTTTCCCCTTTCAGCCAATTCAGCCCCAAATATCGATCAGCAGAGAGAGAGAGGGGGGGGAGAGAGAGAGAAATTGAAAGAAAGAGATGGGCAGAAAAAAGCAGAGAAAGGGGGGAATTGGAGAGATGGGATGGGGTGAGGGAGGGGAGGCGGAAATGGAGGCCAAAAAGGTGAGGTATGTGGGTAAGTTGCAGAAAGGCAGAAAGTTTCTTAGTGGATTCAGCGCACACACAGAACCGTGAGTGGGAGAGGAGGGAGGGCAACACTGGTGAGATCATGGCGAGTCTCAGTCCGCAGCAAACAGACATCTTATACTTAAAGCTGTGACGACGTAATAAGATCATTAACCCAAAGAGCAGTGACCTAAGGAGGATGCTCGCTGATCCCTGACTGAAACGCGGAGCATTAAGGAGCCTTCTGGATGATTGCTCCAGAATTATGGGACCACAGAACATGAGCAGGCGGGCTCGTGGGCGTAAATGAAGCCACAACCACAATCCTGTGATACATTATTCTCATAAGTTCTCTGAGCTTTTATTTGGCTCTTTACAGTCTTGCCTCCCATTTGGACTCCACTGTACTGTGTGTAATCTGACTAGGGGCATCAAGGGCTGGATGTGATTATATGAAATTAAATTACAACACATTCAACGCGCCAGAGCGCCACGCCGTTTCACAAGGAACCGACTGGACTGCTGCTTAAAGAAGCGCCAGATGTGACGTGGTGGAGGGCCGGTGATGATCTCTGACCCTGCAGGAGAGCCGGCGACGCATCCCGGGGCCTGCAGCAGCCGGAGGGGGCGGGGGAGCAGGCAAAAGGCAGGCTGCACATAGTTTTACACACTATAAAATATGCATTTGCTAAGTGGTACAGCATTTTGCCCTTTGAGAGGTTCATGCATTGTTTAGGCAGCGGAGCAGAGGAGGAGGAGGCCGGATGGTGGCGGAGGAAGTGCTCGGTAATGGGGCCAAACCGGAGTGCTGATTTATGTGCACAGTCACCCAGGTAAAAGAGAAACAGAGGGACGGAGGGGAAGAAGAAGCGACGCTCTATCTTCAAAAGCAGTTCACTTCCTCTGCACTGCACCGCGTTTGGCCCAGCTATCAGCCAGCACGCACAGTTCACTGCTCCCCAAGCCGAGAGCTCCAGCGACGCTGAGGTTAAACTTTCCCTAAATTGCATCTACTGTATTTTTAATTGCGTGTGTTCTCCGCTGTCGATTAAGTCGAAGTTAAAAGCTACCCTTTCGGAGGCAGCAGATGGTGGGCTGCAGAGCTCTGACTGATCTGTGGCACAGCCGCTGACAGCCACACAGCCTCTCTGCTCTGTCTGCTGCACAACACAATGCAGCCCTGTGATCCTGTCATCAGGGTGCTGTGAAATGAAAGGCCTACCCCGCCTTGTATACCCTTCTGTCTCATTTACACTAATATTATGGCAGCCATAAGTAACATAAAACTAAAACCCAGGCTAGAAATAGACCATGACAGGCTGGCACCGACTCTCCAAACACAGTGGGCGTGTTGAGAGATCTTGAACTAGGTTACCTCGTCTGTCTGCAGACCAGGACCCCCAGGCCTGCAGGCCTGCATGCAGCGGCCCCTCCCTGCATCCCACATCCACAACAATAGCATACGCTAATGCACGGGCCAGAAGTGGTCGCCACATTCCTGGCAAACACAGCCCAATCTTTAACCTCTTTACAGTGCACATGATATACTTTGCAAGCAGAGGCCAAGGGTTTATCCATTATGAATGAACCCATATTACTCCAGGCATTAGCAATGTATGAGCTGGGCTTTAGAAACACAAGGTCTGGGGTTTTTCTGCCTGCCTCCCTGCCACTCCTTCCTCCCCCCTCTCCCTCCACGCTGTTTTCTTCCCTTCCTCGCCACGTGCTGCTGTTCTCACACAGCCTCCCATGGATGCCCTGACTCCTGCCTGACAGCTCATCTGGGCCGAGCCCCGCCTGTCCGATCGGCAGCTCCGTGAAACGCAGGCAGGGCCACGCCCGGGGCTGAAGCCCTCCACTGATCTCAGCTTTGCTCGCTCGCTGCCCTGTCCTCTCCGTCTGATTTCAATGCATCTACCGCCTTTGTGATGGTATCTGATTTCTCAAAGCAAGTCGACTGAAACTTTAATGAAAACCAAAAAACACAACATCAAGACAGAGCATGCTATTGTGCTGTTCTTACCATCCACATAGCTTTAAGCTTTCGATACATTTTTCATAAATCGGCCAATTCACTAAAGCCTTAATACGGCTTGTTTTGTCCACAATATCATGTCACACACGTGGTCAACACCTTGCAGAAAGCACGGACGACTTGTTCACTCCGAGCCCTCCACAGTCCTCATCAGATCTAACAAACAAATCAATGAGCAGCGCTTGCAGAGGAGCACTTGTGATGACTCGAGCATCTTTACTGCTTACTTTTAGCATTTTGCCAGCGCACAGTAAGGTGGGAAGATGGAGCAAGTGCTCTCGGTGGAGCCTGGGACTCCCCAGGGCTGCAGCCCTCTTCTCCACCTCTTCTCTCCATTCCCTATTGTGAGACAACGAGATTACAGCGTTCCCCGGGGAGAGCGCCGCTCCCGGCAGGCGCCACAGTCCCCTGCTGGTTGCATGTACGAGAAAGAGAGCGCGCCTCACAATCCCTCTCCGGCCCCCACACGGGTCAGCCTAATAAAGATTATGTCTCACTTTTAAATGAACAAAACAACACACTCAAGCCATTAACCTCTCGTATAGTCCTGCATCGCATTACTAGACAACTGCAATGTGATTACTGGCCGACGAGTTTGAACAATGTGGCTTCGGAGCCCATTAATGATTGGAAATGTACAGAATGTTAATAGCTACAAGGTAAAATATGAGCGCTTGTCCCCTGTTGTCCCTGTGTAAAAGGGAAATTAACATAGTTTCAGCCGCGTTTCAGCCACAACAAATAGCGGAGGACAGGAAGGAGTGTGGTGAGCAGCCGAGCGGCAAGAGGCCTGGACAAGGCCTATTATGACAGGAAGCTCGACTCATCAGCCATTCAGGGCGCTGTAAGAGGAGACATAAATCAATGGTGTGCCAATTATGACACCACACTGAGCCGTGTGAGTGCAGGGAATTAGCCGCACAAATCTCAGTATCAGGTTCAGTTAGATGGGGCGCTCTGCAGCGGGGAGGGAACGCCAAAGAAACACCACAGGGAGGACGGAGAGGAACAGCTGAAATGTGAGGCAACTCATTACGCTTGATAAGGAAATCAGCCAAATGCATTCCTGTTTATCTCTTTTGTTCTTTCCCAGCCCCTAAAATCATCGTATTCATGGAAGGGAAGTTGGAAAGTCCCATTATCAAGTGAAGCAGCGAAGGAGAAAGCTGCAAGGCTGCAGTCACCACACATCAAGCACAGATCTCATATTTCATTCTCTCACACTGAGATTTCTCTCTTAAGAACATTAAACTACACCTGACACCTCCTCCTCTGCACACACACACACACACACACATGCACGCGCAGAGTGCAATCAAGCAGGCGTCTCGGCCGGTCTCGGGGAGGCTGGGAGCGCCGGTTAGAGGCAGGCGGCAGCGGCGTTCAGCTGGGCCTGAACACGAAGCCTCGACACCACTGAGCACACAGCTGTATCCCAGAACTTAGATTCTGATTAAATGGAAACAGAACAGCCCATTAAAGTCATTAACATACATCTAGAGTATGCATGGGGGGATGTGCACCAAAGGGTGTGCATGCACAGTAATGTAGCGCATATATTAAGAAAAGATCCGCTGATAGGACTTGAAAGAGCATATCTTGCAAAAGCTTATATATATTATTTATCACTCAGACATCAAAAAGGAGACTTTGTAATGACCTTTTTAATTCATATGCAAAGGTAATGCAGATTCAGAAGCTGGAAATCCACCAAAAAGCACAAGCACCATTACACCAGGCTGCAGCAGGGCCGCAGCGGCCTGGCAGGGCACGGCTCTCCAGCTCACTGCTGCCTGTATGTTTAATTTAGTGTCACACTGGATGTGGTGCTGCTTTATCTCATATCATGGAGCACATATGCTTCTTTTAATTTCTCAGATTAAGATGTGCTAGTTATCTCACTTGTGGGGAGGAAAAAATGGGGGAAATGTGTTGAAGAGAGTGCGTGACTAACATAGGAAGTGAAAAATTAATTTGTGCCATGCTAATGGAGTTTAGTGTAAAACAGGGGTCTTCAACCCCAAAAATGATGCCGATATATAAATATATGTTGTGCAAAATCATGTTTAAACTGGGCCTAGTGCCATGTATACACGTACCTTGTTATTGTGCATTCAATACTAAGCTATTCAAACAATACACAGGTTCGTATATTCATGTTTTTCATGTTTTCATTCATGTCGTGTTCATTTCCAGCCGACAAAATATGTTGGACAATTAACTTTAACATGTTAATTTCTGAAAAACTATTATTAAAAGTTGTTAAAATACAGTAGGCGGACATGGCACGTTTTAATGCATGAGAAAACGTGTGTTTTTTTACTTAAATTGCATGTTATCAGCATAAAGTAGACATGTCTGCAAAAACTTAGACTTAGAGGAGCGTTAGCATGACGTCAGAGGTCACATGACTGCTATGCTAATAGCATAGCAATAAAAATAGCCAATAAAAATGTGCAGCGTTATTTCGGCAGCTTCCTGACATGCTAAGCTAACATGGTTGGTGCCTATAAATTCCTTAGATCTTCTAGTTTCATACCATCACTAAGATGAAGTCTGCTGCAGACCTCTGCTGTCCAGATATCCTAAATATGTTCAAATTGATCGAATGCATTTGCTGACTGTGATTTCCAAACATTAGCATGTTGGAATACAGGCCGTCTGTCTGCAGGAGCTGCATCCTGCAGGCTGATCACAGTCCACACACTTGGGAGAGTGAGTGTCACTGTGGGCCCAGAGTCACCTGATACCCCCAGAGAGGCGCTCAGGTCACACTCCTCCACAGTGTGTGTGTGTGTGTGTGTCATCAAACATCAAGGTTTGTTGCCTGCAATCCCTGCTGATTTTGTCCATTGGTTGATAAATCATGAATGTTTTAATTGTACGCTGACCTTGATGAAATGAATGGACATCATTTATCAATTAGGAGTGCAATGGGGTGATGTAGGGAGAAAGTGTCTGCTGACAGAATTATTTTTCATCTCGTCTTTGGCTCGGTCGGCCTCCCTGCACGACTGCAGCGCACCTTTTAAAGGCTTCTCAGGTCGAAACAATTTCCATCTCGCAGTGATGATGTTATTATTATTATCATTACATTTTCTCCCGCTCGTAAAATCCCTCCCCTCGGAACAATCCTCCGCTGTTTACCAAGTATAATTCAAAAAGGCAAAAAAAAATAAAGACGAAAATGTAAAAATTGAGAGAGCGCTGGTATGACCGGCCTAATCTGTGCGTGGGCGCTTCAGTGTGCTCGCACAGTATGGCTTTTCATGACATGAACATCAAATCCCCCGAGAATACAGCTGCCACGATGAGATGTGTTTTTATGGGGATTTAGGCTCTGGAAGAGAGATTTGAGTATTACCTATTGTCAAAAATGTGCAATGTTAGGAGAGCTGTAGCGATGGAGGATGGGGATATTAAACAGGCCTGTTAATGTTTTACACAGTGTTGTTGATGCTCCTGCAGACCTGTAAAGTCTCCACAGTAACTCTTGGTGTTGAGTGGTACAGGGGGCTTACTGAAAGGTGGCGAGTGGGAGGTGCATAAAGGAAGATAATTCTGCTCTCCGGAGGGTTCGGAGGAGCTGCAACCCCCCACCCTCATCAGCCACTTCTCCCTCAGAGCAGTGTAGCATGCAGAGGGACATCGTTTTTCATCCCTCACAAAAGGCTCAGTGAGCCCTGTCTTTAACCAGCTAACAACAGACCAGCCAGCCTTTAATTCTTCAGACATCTAAATGCTGGCGGCGTTCATTTTAGTCAGGCATCGGAGAATCGGTTCAGGCCAGTTTTCTAACCTGGAGTGCCGTCCAACAAACGTACCCAGATAGATGTGTGACCACGAGCCAGAGAAGCCCGGCGCCGACCTTTTGAATGGTGGGCTGCCATTCTCCAACACCGGGCCCCAGATTGACTTCGCCCTCAGCCAGATGAGAGAGCCTGCTCATGTGTGAACAGCCCTGACTGCCTGCATGGGCTCGCCAGATCCAAATGCCCCGCAGGTCTGAGGGAGCATTTTACAGCCTGTTTAACAGTAACTTCAAAAATCCCCCCGTCCCATTTTTTCTCCACAAAGAGATTTCTCAGACATCAGGCCTTGCTTGCTGATTGCCTCTGAACGCAGTGTTGATTAAAAAGTCAGCATTGTTCAGGCTTTCTTGTTTTCTCTTTCTTGTGGATCCTGGGAGTACAAACAGCTCGATAGGCTGCGTGTGAAAGTCTTCGGGCCTTGTGTCTGACGAGGGACCCGCGGTGAGAGAGAAAGGGGCCTGCTCGCCCAGCTTTTGGAATCCAATAAAGTGCTTTATTCCAGGGCTGGGGCCGACGTGAGGCTAATCTTTGATCTGAACTGGAAGCTGAGGGCTCCGGAGTGGGCCACGCTGCCCGATTATTTATGGGAACTTCAAAGGTTCCGCTGATCACACTTGTGTCTCTTATCTAGCGAGTGAGAAACAGCCACAACAACAAAAAGTGACTTTGCGAGCGGAGTGGAAATTCCGAGCACGGAGGGAAAGGTAGGGATAAAGGCGTGAGCGTTTGAAATAGAAGGGGGAAGGGTTTGTTGGGGCTCTGTGGGGAGATCTCCAGATTAGAAGTGATCAGGCCGATGTATATGTGGGCCATCTGCCTGGGAATGTGTCTGTCGGACCTGAGCGGGATGAGCGCTCCTCCTCTCCTCTCTGTTCCCATGGAGGCCGTGTCAGGGAACCCCGCGCTCCTCTCCTCCTCAAGCCCTTTTTCTTGCCTTCTCCGTCTCCCTCACTTCCCCCTCCCTCCCCCGCTCCATCCCTCCTTCCACTATCACCACCGCCACCTCCACATCACATCAGAAATGTGACTGGCCTCAAACTGCTGACTTGCTCACAGTCCATTGAGTTTCCTCTCCTTATCAAATTACAGCCACCTCAATAACCCACTCGCTGCAGCACGCCGGAAGAAATGAGGTTTTCTCCACCGCCCGCCCCTGGCACTGCACTCTTTCCCTCGCTTTTTTCTTCTCTCACATTTTTCTTTCAAAAACAGCAGACAGAGGAAGGGAGGGAGGTGGGGGGTGTAAGAGGACGGGGGTGGCTGATGTGAATGTTGGCGTATATTTTCGAGTGGGCGTACGATCGTAATGTTTGGTACGAGCGTCGGCTGCACAGCGCTGATTTGCAGACATGGGCCGATGTCCAGATGGCAGCCGCCTTCCGGGAGAGCGTTTTTTACTTCCACCCCAACAACTGCTCAGCCACACAAGCCCACCAAGACCCCGGCTACCTCCTAGCATCAGCTAGCCCGGGTCACTCCTCCTCCCCTCCGTCTCCCCCTCCTCCACAGATCTACCACCATGTCCCCGTGGAGAAAATGACACAGTCCCATCACCTGTTATAAACCTGCGATGAGAGAGCTTTGGGGACCACGCAAGGTCATCCGTCTCATTTTGTGAGCGAAGCTGCAGTTATTACAAAGTCAAAATGAAAAGCCTCATCCCCAGGTCAGCGTCTGACAGCTGATGGATGTCATTTAACCTTCTCAGCAGCTGGTTACTGGTTTAGACACCAAAGTAAATAAGGCGGAGGGAGAGGAAAGTTGAAAACACCTCCACGGGCCCCGATCCATTTTCCCCTCATGTGCTCATGTGATAGAGCCGCTTCGAACAGTAATTGATTTATTTTTAACGTCAGCAGCATTGATGTTTTTTGAGGTCGTAATTGCCCCTGCGTTAATGCATGCAAATGAGAGTTCAGGATAAATTTACAGGAACTTGTGCACCCCCCACACACATACACACACACACAACACACACACACACTACTCCTCCAATGTGAATTAACATCAATATTTATCTTAGTTCTATTATCCAATTCTTACCTCATTCACATGCTAATTGCTACAATTACCATTAAATAAGGGCCCCGGTTCAGAGGAAATAACCTGCTGCTGAGCACTTGAATTACTGACTCGTCACCTGTGTGCACATGATGCATACACTTACACACACACACCTACACAGAGACAGCCAGAGAAGAAAGAGCAGGCATGTTAACATCTGCCTCGTGGTGGGTTTTAAATCCCAAAGCACCTGACAAAACTACAATGCAACAACGAGTTTATACATATTTTTGGAAAGCTGTGCTGTCAGTGGCATCATGGCTGCCGCTCTGACATGAGAAGACAGCAGAAATAACTGATTGTAAGAGCAGCCCAAATTGAGAATGAGCGCTCATGTATAATGATTGGAAGGATCCCGGAGAGGGTTAACATGAAAGCCCAGCAGAGTGCCAGCCCCAGTTACCTGCAGAGCCGCAGCCGACGTGCTCTGCCTTCACCTGTTTTATTGGAGACGACGCCGGCGTGTCAGTGACAGCGAATGTCCAAGTTGAGTGGGAGTAGATTAGATTAACTCCCCTGTGAAAGAGCCTTGTCTGCTTCCATTGTGCATCTTGTCTAGTTAAAACGACACAGGTACGCCACGGAAATAAGCAGGTGCGCTGACATCAGAGTTGTGTTGGGAATACTGGCGCTGATTGGAAAACCTACAGAGTATTCTTCAAACACAAACACGCGGCTGACGTGCAGCTCCCGCCCCCCCGAGCGACCGTCTTACATGAAGATCAACTGAGTGATTCTTCAGAGCCACCGGGGTGCAAACTGCACCGCGCTGCACCCGCCGGACTCCCGCTCGCTCCCTGAAGGGGTGCTTCTCCCTGCACAGACATCCATTTTGTTCATCGACATGGTGGATGTGCGAAGGTGTTATTGAAAAAAGGGCCTTGCAGAAGAGGAGCGACCAGAGGCTCTGTTGCAACCAAAATAAAGGCCTAAGTGGATAGAGACGGAGCCTGCTGCTAACTGAGTTGTAAACTTCTATTGCCCTCAGGCTGCAGCCAGACTCTGCTCATCGAATCAGCCTGTAGCAGAGTAAATTCAGACCTTGTCAAGAAAACAAAACAAAAAAAACAGCAGGAGAGAAGCCGTGTACACAGAGACGCACAATGCAAACTAAATAAGTAAGAAAAATTGGTCAAGAAAATCCAATTCTCCTCTCAGGAGCAATATCAATGCATGGAAACAACTGACCTCAGCAGCTCATCCGAGACGCTTTCTTCACTTCTTAGTGGGATAAAAGTTTACAGAGCTACAGCGAGCCTCCCTCAAACGGAAATATGCATGAAGAATGATTACCGATGTCAGAGCGGCGCTGCCTTTTGGCCTGGCCTCGTGCTCGTGCAGCACAATCAGGGGAGCTGATGACCTTTGCTGATGGCAGAATACCTCATCGTGAAGGCCCCTCAGTCGTAAAGTAGTAGACGCGCCGCGCAAGATCTATTAGTTTGCTCTTTTATCTGTAATAATCCTGACAGAACAAATAATATCCAGGCATATTCTGAGGAAAAAATAAAAAATCATAATCATTCAAAGTGATGCTTTGGGAACGAAAGGAAGGAATGTGAAAATAAATTCAGTTTCGATAAATCGACTGCACTCGCAGGACTGAAGTGAGTGGAGGCCGTGGAGTGGATGGATACCATGGAGCAGTGTCTGTCTTACGCACACAAACCTCCCTCGTAAATTATCTTGAGCAATGGAGAATTTATGAGGCAGAGATATCTCACTGCCGGCCTATCATTTCCATGGCTCTGTCACCGTAATTCTCTCCAAAACTGCCCAAACCCATAGATAAAAACCGGCCACTGCAGCTGCACGGGAAACAGGGACAGTAAGTGAAATAAGTGAGTCTGGATGAGGAGTCTGTGGTCTTTTTCTGACTCAAGTGCCCACTACATCTGCGTAAAAGCGACCAGAGAATATGCAAAAGTAGAGTAAAGGAGAGGACAAGTGTGACAATTAGAATTTGCTCTGTTTACGTTGCGTGAAATCAAGTGTCGGGGGAATTTGGCGAAATGGAAGATGAGTCAAATTGCCGGGCGTACGCTGCTTACATTTCTACCTCAGCTGGCGCGGCTCCTCTGCTCCACAATAGCTTTTACCTTTTGAAATATGTGTTTGTGTTTCTCTGTGTCAGTGGGAGTGTATGTGAGTGTGTGTGAAGAGATTTGGGGGAGCTTTTAGAGCGCTATCATAGAGTAGGTGGAGGACGGTGGAGTGTATCAGAGAGGGCAGTCCGCACATGCTGCCCTGTGAGATTGGATTCTCACCCATGAAATGTAAGCACACAGAAAAACGCTCTGCCGCAACAACCTCCTATTTACACAGAAATTTTCCACTCGCTCGCGACAGAACTAAATCGCATTTGTCTCCCTGCCGTTGATACCACGCTGCCCTAGAATTTCATTCATATCCAGTTAATTAGCACTTCCTCTCCCGGCACCAGAAAGAGCAATCATTGGACAGAATGTGCAGAGTAATTTATTACAGTTTATTACAGTTCATTGAGGAAGCCAGAATGTGTTGGATATTAGAATGATTACTTGTGTTTGTGCTGATAGCAGTCTGCGTGACAGGAAGAAGAGGAAGAAAAAAAAAAGTTATTTACCAAAAACAGCTGGACGGATAAATTAGGCCTTTTCTCTACATGACAGTATCTCCACTACTGCGCTGTTTCAACATTTCTGGGTGAAAAGCGACGTCTCTCAAGCTTTACTCCCTCCTTTGAAAACGTTAATTGCTATTCATTACTCCCTATTGCTGAATGATAACAATGTTGGAGTTACAATTCTGAGTCATTAAATTAGAAGGAAGGGGATGAATAGGAGGAGTGGGCAATGGAAAACTCTCTCCCCTGTCGAGCCCTGACAGTGTGTTAACCATTTAAAGGGTCGCTTCACCCAAATGAGGCAAAAAGACCCTCAATTTACTACTTATCTCGAGTGCTATCTACCCATGCACATAGTTCACGGTGATCTGCTCCCTGATGGCAGTGAAGGGGATTTCATTTGTGGTGTTCAACTTATTGGAAAAAAAATCCTCCTTCAGTGTGAAGGTGTTTTGTCCTCTGGATCATCCACAGAAAGTAGGATTATACAGACAGTTTTTGCATGCATGTATTGGAGGGTTTGATCATTTTTGCATTGAAAAATATGTAAAAGAAATAAAATATATTTTCTTGCCAAAAACATATTTGCAGAATATAATCTGCAGGCTGGGATCTCTGCCTGTAGTAATAACAAATCATTCAGAGACATTTTTTACTTTTAATAAATATTGCTACTCCTGCAATTTATATTGTACTTGTCCAAATTGCAATTTTAATCAAATCTGAATAGATTTTTCAGCCCTAGCATAAACTAGTTCCACAAAACTGTTTATATTGTGACACCACAACTGGAAACTAATCACTTTTATTGAACTAACGCCTCAAAAAAGTCTGCATGAATTCTACTTTCTGCTGCATGGATTTTGCATGCCATGAATGTTATGGAGGGTCTCAAACACTGGAGATCAGGTGTTAATGTGCTTTAGTTGCCTGAAGCAGATATCGAATGAAACGTAAAAAAAAAATGTGTTGTGAGTAAAAGTCCTGCACATGCATGAAGATATGTTTCCTCATTAAAAAAATCTGGGAAATGCAACACATTTGCAGTTGCAGAAATGTATTATAGAATTTTTTTTTAGAGCAAGGATTGATGGTAAGAAAGCACTCCAGGTAAGTGAAGTGTGCATTTATGTAATCATTCATTTCTGGGTCAAGCGACCTTTTAGGCCTGCACATGCTGGACCCCCATCATCCCACTGCAGCACTCACCAGCAGCTGCAGCAACACATAAACACACACACACACAAAGCCATTCCTTCACCAACTGGCCACACTTGCATCTTCCTCTACACACACACACACACACAGTGTGTGAGCCTGCGGAGGCTGTAATCTGTAATTTGTAAGTTCCATTTGTTTTTAACACACACCAAAGCAGTGGTCCTGTGGGACCTAATAAAACCTCATAAGCACACGGAGAGGAAGCCCGAGGCGCTGCTCTTTCCCACAGATCTCACCTTGATAGATGATTTTAGAAAAACACAGAGGCGTGCTCCACTAACAAAGTGCTGCAAGAAAAAGCAGCGATATTTAGACTCTCCATCTGAGGAGAGGAAAGTGAGGAGGAGGAGGAGGAGGAGGGCGGCTCTGATTTGGGCTAAATTACATGAGCTTCTCTCCTTTCTTACAGATTACCCAAAGAGAAGCAGAGTAATCAGTGGGATACCTGTTCGGCTGCCCGCGAGGAAGCAAAGTCTGAGCTGTTTTTCTCTCCCGCTGCTCGCGCGTCGCAGAGCTGAGATTAACTAAAAACGAAGGCCCCATGTTTTATTTTGAAGTCCATCCCATAATCATTTGTTTCATAGTGTTAAAGGGAGTAGCCAGTGGAGATGTGCTGGGAATCATGGCCATTACTTTATATTGCTTTAGGTCTCTAAAAACGAACGTGGCATAACTGGCAATTTCGGCCCCCCAGCTCTGCAATATAGAAATAATAATAATAATAAAAAGGCTCATTTAATTTGGAGAAACAAAAACAATTATGAATCTGCCTGGGTGGAGGTCGTCCCCTCTCTGCGGCACTTCTCTCCGTTTCATTTCAGAATACCTGTAGACTTTTTCAAGGAGAACTTGAAATCAATTTCAAGCCCCATTTAATTTTATACGCCCGTACATGCTGACCCACAACAGCATAGTTCAAATATTGATCTTCTGCAGCGGGTGACCCAGGGTGCCTCTTAGTAGGCAAACACACTCCACAGTTGCATCCTTTAAAAATTAAATAATCAGATCAGAAACGAGGAGGAAAAGGAACTTCCTGGGTTTGTTTTCAGAGGAAAAATATTCCCCTCAAACTTGGTTCCCGTGCAACACGCCCGCTGCTCCGATGAAGACAGATAATGACCTTTTGAAAAACAAAATTTCAGTGTTTGCCTGGAGATCTATTTGTCAGCAGCAGCTTCAGCAGCAGCAGCAGCGTGACTCCTGGCAGTGCAGACAGGCTTGCAGGAGCACAAGGAGAAGCGGTAATAATGCTTTGCTGTTCACCACTGCCATTAAGCCGCTGGTGATAAAAAGGTGCAGTGCTTTTAATGGCTTGTGATAGCTTCTTTTTTTTTTTTGCTTTCACTTGTACGGCCACTCTGTTAACTCAGCACACAGGGTAATACGTCTCATTTGAGAGGATCCCGCCGAGAGGAGAATGCTTGAAGGACAGTATGAGAGTGACACTACATTATAAACATACTAATCACAGCTGGCTAAGATACTGCAGTAAAGAAATAATTGGACTCAAGCTGGTCTGGCTGCTTAAGCATTTTAGCGTGCCATTTGCAGAAATAGAAAACCTCAGGACAGATTATATTCTCAGGGAGGGAAAAAAAAGCCCACAAACGCTTTCTACTGTGAGGTTATCCTCCTGTCTTTATCCTCCTGTAACTGTGTGTGTGTGTGAGTGTGTGTGATGTAGTGAGAGCTCCCGCAGTGTAAAGACAGGGAGGTGTTGTGTCGTGTGTCTTGTCTTCCCCTCTCCTCGCTCGCGGTCTCCGCTCGGCCTGAAGGAGCGCTCAAGCGAGCCGGGTAGCAGAGATTTCCGAACCAGGCGGACGTTCCTGAGCTGTATTAACGGGCCGGGCTGGGAATGAGGACACTGCAATGCAGATTTGACAGCAGTGAGTGTCAGCAGCCTTTATAAAGCCATGCATCAGAATACTACCAGAAAAACTTCTGTCCTCTTGTTTACCATTCAAACCAACATTTCAGATCATTTTTACGATCCAATATGGCTGCTTACGCTTAGAAAACAGTCATAGTTTGACTTCTTTGTAGTCGTAGTAAAAGAGGAGCTGAAACACCACAGCTGGTGATGATTCCCAAACCTACAGGTGAGCAGGTAACACAGGAAGGATTTCCCATATGGGGAAGCACAATATAGATTTTCCAATAATAACTAATAACCAATAATTACCGTCTTCTCATGGCCGATACTGATAAGATAACCTATAATTTTAGATGTTTATAATATAGTTTATGAACACCTGAGGGTAAGAAAAGCGACGCTGAAGATAAATGACTTAATATAACACAAGAACAACAACAGTTCAGACTTTCTTTTTCTAGAAAAGAACATCAACTAAATACTTTGACATAATCTGTCAAATCTGACGTGTCGGTTTGTTAAAACTCAATATAAAATAAATCAAAGACTTTTTTCCTTCCTCTTGGAAACTACAGTCAGCGCCTGTTCTTCTTCCTCTTCTCTCTGTTTATTAGTAGTTCGTCATTTTTTCGGTGCATACCACCACCTGCTGTCTCGGAGTGTGCAGATGCAGCACTTCTTAAATCAATGAAAGCATTTGAGACATAACGCAAAATAATGCACAACAGTTTCAATCTCAAATAACAACTTAAAGGCCTGATATCTGCCGTGCATGTTTAGTTTAAGAGTAAAGTATAAAAAAATCAAGAATGAGTAGTTAAATCCAATATCGATGAGTATTTTCTTTCAAAAAGAAGCATTTGTGGAGCTGATTTACCCCCCTGTGTGTGCAGACTTGTGTTTTACTTTTAGTTTAGCACTAACGATCATGCAGCCGTGACCCCGGCCTGCAGATTAGCAGGTAACACGCCTCCTGTGGAGTCATGTTTCCTGTATGATGAGCTGCAGTAAAGCTTTGACCCCGATGTTAATTAAAAGCTTCATCCCAAATTTGCCACCTCCTTAAAAAAAAGTCTGGTAATTATTGTGAGGCGAGCACATCTGCAACTGCAGCTTTGTTTTCCAGAAGTGGAGTTTATTAGCATGAGCAGCACAGTGAATGCTAATGCACTGACACTATAGGTCCAAAATATAGACAGGAGCACTCCGGGCTAACGCTCAACATTAATGACTGCAGGATATTTAGCATTATTGGCAAAATGTAAATACACATTTATTGATGCGGTGCACAGCAGCGTGTGTGCAGAGCCCTGCAAGCATCCACCTACAGATGACAAGAATTCCTCACAGGCACACAAATAAATATACATATGTAAGCTCAAATATGTACGCTCACATTAAAAATACAGCCAGACCCCCAGTGGAAAAAGCTTTGCTGGAGAGTAAATCTATTGCTCTGTTTGTGCCATTCTTCTATACAGGGAACAAATTTAATTTTGTTCCATTTACAAAGGTCTAGTGGAGGAAGACGGTGGGTAGCCTTAAGAAAAAAATAAAAAAAAGCACACAAGTCAGCCTGACTGTGAAGTCTCTGTAAAGAACAAGGCAGCACTCGCTCACACACCAAATGAAATTTCAAAATAAACGACTGAGCTGTGATTTACAATTCTCCTCCGGGGCGGAGAAAAGTGAGAAAACATTTCAATCAGTCCCTCCGCCTTTGTTATGCTGCTATGAATCAGCTGTTTAAGGGACAAAACAGCTGAACGGCGGCGAGAGAAAGACTCTGAATGATTTCACACCAAAACATAGAACATATTGAGAGGTATATTCCCGAGCCCATGAAATTAGGTTTTAACTTTTTTTGATTTGTGCCTGATTGAATCGGAGTGAATTGTGCTCGGCTAAATTGACTGAAAAACAACAAAGCTGGCGTTGCTTTGTGATATGATGGAAATATTTCAAATGCAGCGTTTACCTATAACAGCACAACAGAGGGGAATCAGCTAAATCACAAGATCTGAAGTACAAGGCTGCTGTTTCTCTCTTCTTGTTAACAATTACCCCAAAACAAGCGTGTCTCCAAACACTTTCTGACCCGTCTGTGGCACTGAGCCCCGAGCCCACCGCAGCCCACCAAACAACTCACAAACACAGAGTTTAATTTTTAAAAAGGGCTTTGGCACTTTCTTTAAACAGCTGGTAGCATCTGCTGCGACTCCAACAGGAAATTTGTTGGGGACTATTTTCAGCTATTTCACATCGGGAGCATCAGTGAGTATTTCCAGCAGCGGGATGGTGGATATGGGATGGGGTGGAAATAAACTACAGTGTGTGTGTTCATGGTAATGAAGGAACATGGCACCCAGTGCAACAGTGATGTGTTTTTAATAGTTTTTGGACAACAATGGAGCTCTGAGGCTCAGAGGAAGAAGAGCTAGATTCATCCTTTCGCTCTTTTAACGGGATTTGATGACCAGAGAAAAAATACAGAGCTTTAAAGACGTGAACAGTGAGGGTGGATTAAAATAGCACCAAGTATTGTGTGTTAACCCTTTTCCCCGAGAGGTCAGGGGGAAGGTGTCGCGGTGGGGGGGGCGGTCCCATGTGAAGCCCAACGAGGCCGCGGCTCATTTCTCAAACTCATCTCCGATGCACCCACACGGGCCTAACGAGAGCCCATGTAGGGACAAAAACCTATTAGGCCTCCCCAGTTACAGACAGCATCTCCATTTACAGCTGTCAATAGTACAGCTTGGCCTACAATAATTATCCCCCAGGAAGGAGCCGTCTCTGCATGGTTCGCATTAGTCCTCCCCCCGGAGACCGCCAACCTGAATCCTTCGATATCTAAAGTCCCTGTGAATAGCGGCGCTTTGGGAGGCAGGATCAAGGCCTGAACCGAGGGGGAAGTGTGTCACGAGTATTCCCAGTCCTCTCCTCTCTGCATCCCTCGCCTTTAACCAGATGTATCAGTGTGTGTGTGTGAGGAGGGAGGGAGGCTTCCAGTACAGTCGTAGAAAAGATCAGCATGAGTAGAAAGAAGAGGAGGAGGAGGAGGAGGAGGAGGACGCTGAAACCAGAGAGCCCGGGCAATTCCTTTCAGGATCCACCGACATAAAAGGATCGCCTCTCCGAGGTGACCTAACCATTTAGAACGATACCGAAGCCGTGTACAGTTAAGGGGGAAATTCAAAACAGGCCGACCAAAGAAGCCACAAAAAAGAAATCAATAGATGCAACAATAACAATAGACATCAGCGCAGCGGAATGCCATGATAGAAAATCCAATTACAAATCAAAGGAAGGCAATTTTAGAAAAGGGGAGATCTGGAGATAAGTCCGAGGCAGAGACAGAGAGAGATGTGACACGCAGACAATAACAACTGCTGCTTTTTCCTCTTTAGACATAAGTAACACCCTGCTTCCCACCCAACAGCCCCGTCTTAGATAATAGAGTTACGTTTACGAGCGTTGCCATATGCCCACCCAGTGCCTGGTAAATAGAAAATCCATGAGATGCCATGTTTTTATGGCTGTGAAGACAGCTACTAACTACCACCAGCAAACCTGAGCTACCCCGTCAGCTTCGGCTCGTGCCATAAATATATTTATACTTAAATACGGGCCTACAGCGGTGAGCATTGCATCCCGTAAAAGCCTCCCCACACTGTAATTCATAACTCCCTCAATATCCAGCGCCATAACTCACGAAATGAGCCACCACAATACAAATTGACGGCAGGAGAAAAGTGACATCATCCTGCGGAAGGATGGAGCCGGCACCCCGTGTGGCGGAGCGAGAGGAGAGGGACGGCCCTTCAGCCGCGCGGTGACACTGCCACTTTTTTTGTAATCAGAAGCCCACAGTTCTTCCACCGCACCGCAGGGAGTCTCTCCTTGTGTTAATGAAAACAAACATTTAGCCGGGATTTATATGCGCCGCAGCCGACTACAAAGAGCATCAAAGCAAACTGCCTGGGAACACACACCCAAACACTGCTGCACACAAATAAAGGCAAGGTATGCTTCACTAATCTTTTATGTAATAAACTCCTGTCTTCCTGTGATATCATGCGGCGCCATGTTCACACATAATAAGCAAAGCTGTTCCGAGCCCAACTTAATACAGTGTCTTATTTGAAATGCAAACAAACTGTGAGGCAGAGGCTATCACCTCAATCTATTCCCCTTCTGTTCTCTGGCTGTCATCTCACACGAGCCGACGCTGCAGCCCTGCACTGTGGCGAGGGGAGGAAGCAGGAGAGAGTGTGTGAGAGAGAGAGAGAGAGAGGGGGGGGTAGGCAGCATCCTACGAAGGATGGGAG
>CAFUXE010000411.1:92576-103603 GCA_903364295.1 Serranus cabrilla
ACGCTGGCCACAGTGTGATTCAGAGGGTTGTTTCCCCTCACGGCGCTGCAGGGCGAGGATTTACCGCAAAGGAAGAAAAAAAAGAAAAGAACAAAAGCTGCTGATACATTAAAGGGATTTGAAACAAAAAGGGATGTTTCATGAAAATGGCACACAGGAAGTTTCAATTTCAGCTCCGTCTTGGACTTTTAAAGGAACCTAAACACACACACACTCCGCCAGGTACACACACACACACTCAAGAGGCTTACTGGCCATTGGGAGGATTTGGATGTAACAGGGATGTAGTGGAAGGTAAACCCACCTAAACTCAGGTTGCTAACATTTTTACTCCGCTCAGGAAGCTTTTCACTGATATCAAATACAGCCGTCATCGAAATGCTAAATATTAAAGTTGAAGCTACTTAAAAAAACTTGTTTGCAGGTCACCACTAATCACACCAGGCCCAATATTTCATTTAATTGAATAAAAAGAAAAGAAGGAGGATAAAAGCTTTGGCTCCTCCACAGAGTGGAGGCACCTGGTCGTCCCCGCTGGCCGGCGGGGTGCGCCCGCTTTGGACAGATGGGAGGGAGGGGGTGAGGGCCATTACCATGAGGGTGAGGGAGAAAGAGGGAGGAGGAAGACTCAAAATCAGCCTCACCGTCATTTCCCCTCAGTCACTGCTGCAACACACTCAGCTGGTAGTAAAACCGGCCCCCCGTCCCCAACCGGCTGAATTAAAACACGTGAATAATTCAGCACATAGACGGGCACACGGGCTCTTAAGAGTCACCTTGTTGTTGATTTTTTCACCTCCCTTCAGAAAATTGCAGTCTTCAGGTTTCACCAAACAAGGGGAT
The DNA here is from genome assembly GCA_903364295.1 of Serranus cabrilla. NCBI lineage: Eukaryota > Metazoa > Chordata > Actinopteri > Perciformes > Serranidae > Serranus > Serranus cabrilla. The sequence goes on from CAFUXE010000411.1 coordinate 93,420, forward strand.
CAGTGACAGAATCAATTTCCAAAGGAGGAGGACGAAAAACAAAAAAAAAAAAGGAAGGGGAAATCGATGTTAATTTGCAGAGATATATAATTATTCAAAGTGTTGTCACTTGGTGATCGCCATTAGAAAAATGAAGTGGGAGGGATGGAAGAGATTGCTGTGGCCTTTTGATAAATGGAGACAATTTGAAAGGAGAAGTTTTAGTTTAATTTTACAAGTCTGAATGTAGTTTGCATTTTAAGCAAATCTATGGATTTCCTTTCATCATTTCACCATTCAACACATGAAGAAATCAGAACGGATAATCAGCCAGAAACAAACTCCTGACATGATATTTCACAGGCAGCTTTTATATTTGTTGCACATAATAAAAGTGGTAAAGATATACGTCCTCATATTTAAATACACGCCGTGTAATCTGGAACATAATGACTATTATTAATGCCACAGGCCTCTCAGCTCTCGCTGCAGATTTTAGGGGGTGGAATTGGATTTTTTTTTAATCAGCTGAAATCATTTCTCGCTGTGTGTGGAGCAGATCCAGGCTGGGGTCAGATTGGGTGAATTTCGGCAGACACACACACACACACACGCAGGTGGAGGTAAATTCTGCAGAATTCTTGGAAAAGTTGACATGAAGTAAAACAGAAGAAGCCATTTCTGAGGAATATCCTGATCAACAAACTGACCCAAACATTTCCGACGCATGTACACAAACGCTGCGTGGCCCCACGTCACAGAGCTGCTAACTCCCTGCTTTACTTCCCCGGCAGCGCGGGGGTGGGAGAGAGGACGGGAGGAGCGGGGGAGACGAACAACGGGATGGCTAAGAGGATGAATTAAAAGAGGTGGACCCCCTCCGCCTCCTCCTCACCTCCTCTTTCCCCCACAAAGACCGAGCGGGGTCAGGGGTTAGGGGGCTGAGAGTACTCCGGGGCAACAACAACACAAAGCCAGCCGCGATGCTATCACGTGCCGCCGAGGAGCGCACGGAGGAGTGGAAGGCACGGCGAGAGTGAGAGAGAGAGAGAGAGGGAGAGGGAGAGAGGGAGGGCGACAAAAAAAGCGAGCTTCATTCAGTCTTACCTCGGGCAGGTAGAGGAAGGCAGGGGGACACTGGAGCGAGTGTGGTAGCATCCCGGAGCCGGAGAGCAGCAGGCAGCCGGAGTTGGCCATGGAGCTCAGCGCGGGGTGACGGGACGCTTTGCGCATTTAGCAGGGAGATCCTTTCGCTCTACTCTTTCTTCCTCTCTCTCTCTCTCTGTCTCTCTCTCTCTCTCACTATCCCTGGCGCGACTCTGTTTACTTTGAGCGCGATAAAAGCCAACATAAGCATTCAGACACAGAAGGGGAGGTTCTGTGCAAGCCGAGGAGGAGGAGGAGGAGGAGGAGGAGAGGAGGAGGAGGAGGGGTTGTAGAGCCGACAGGGGGTTGGGTAGGTTAGGGTGGGGTTATAAAAGTGGTGGTGGTAGCACTGAGGGAGGGGGGGTTACTGATGAAGTCCCCGATGGATTCATACATCAAACGGCGCTGGCTGAATAACAGAGGGGATGTGAATGACATTAGAACAGCTGATCCTGGGCATTAGCACCTCACGGGACGCTGCATGCTGCCTTTTAATTGCGGCCCCCCCACACCGCAAACACACACATAAACACACACACCCCCTTGGTGGCCGGCACCACCTCCCTCTCCTCCGCCTGCGTGTGCTCTCAAGGACACATACTGTACTGAATGTATAGCAGACAGAGAAGAAAAAAGGCATTAAAACCAAACCGGCTGTTATTAGGGCCGTTAGTGACATCCTTCTTCATCTGCTCGCGCGTCTACTGAGCTGTTAATATGCATCCAGCCAAGCATGTAGCGCGCAGCACGCTAAACAGTACACGCAAAACAACTCAGGGCTTCCTTTTAATGTATCGTTTTGATGAATTCTGTTTGATACCGCCTTAAAAGAAGAGGACAAAGAGAATGCACAAGATGGATTCGTTCCATAACAAGGCGCCGGTCGGGTATGGAGACGCCATTACCTTAAAAGATGCAGAAAACGCTAAAGAAATCTATCTTGAATCTCATCCAACGCAGCAGAGAACGGCGGCTCATGGGACATCAGGTGCGGATACTTCTGATCTTTTAATTTGTGGAAATAGAAATCAAGTCAAGACAACTTGTGGTTATGAAGTCACACATGTGCCTCCACGGCTTTTCACTCTCCACAGCATACAATGGCCTTTATCTGCAGATCCTCAGGCACCAAGCTATCACATGCCACCAAGGAGCACCCGCAGGACTGAAAGGGACGAGCGTGCCAGTCAGAGGATCCAGCTTGGTCCTTACAAGACGATTTCTATCTTTTGGGTGGCTTATTTTTGCTTCCTGAGATTCACAAAGGTCTAGTGTTGGTGTGCTCGGTTTGGAAAAACAACTAAGACAATCAGAGCTCTTTAGGCAGGATTAGGAAGAGGGATGTTATCTTCCTGTGCCAGAGCCAGAATAATGGCAACAGAAGCATCGCCTCAAAAGAGTCGACAGGCATGGATGAGGCTGACGCGGCCGTACAGGTTGTTGGAAACCATCACAAACATTTGTGTGCTTGTTTTTTTATGATATAATTGCTTGACGCTCAGTCTTCTCCCCTGAAACTCAGCACCCTGCTCTGCAACTTCTACATGCATCTTCAGTGAACCGTAGCTCTGACCTTACAGAAGTAACAACTCTTAAATCATCTTCGACATAAATGATGGAAACTGCTCCGAGCGAGCTCTACCACAGTGGACCGGGCGGATGTGGTTACTGAAACATTTAGTGTCTTTCTGCAGGACCGTTACCTGAAGTCTCACCTTGTACTCGTGCCAGCTGACAGTAATAACGGGGTCCTGCTGTGGGAGACACAACACGAGCACCGAGGAGAATTAGCTCCCTCTGCAGATTAAACATCAGGGGGACGGCTGACCCGTAATTACACATTCATACGTGTGTTTCATGAACTCAGCTGACTAACAAAACACCAGTAACTCAAATAAACGCTCACCTCCATTAGCAGCCATCTTTCCTGCCAGTGTGCCGTCTCATTCCTGGATAATTGGCCTGATTGTTTGATGCAAAGATCAGTCGTGGCGGGTATGTGACGAGGTTTACGCTCTGGTGTTGCCTGCTGAAGACGGGATCCATCTTCCTGTCTCTCTGCTCTGTGTTTTTCTGTCTGTCGCTCTTTCGCTCTCTTTTCTCGCTCTGTCTGTCTGTCTGTCTGTCTCACCCAGTTAATAATTCAAATGAGCTCTGCCAGATCACTCCCTTCAAAGGGAGTTGCTGGAATGTTCTCAACGGTGCCTTTTCTTTTTGTCATGTGAAATCAAAGCCCTCAAACGCGGAGGAGATATCCTCAGTTAACTCCCCGCACGGCTGTTCTGCCAATTAAAGAAAGATCAACAACCGCTGCGAACGGCTCACAGTTGATCACCAAAAAAAAAGAAAAAAAAAGTGATCTTAATCATTATCTTCCTCATCATCATTTTTGTTACTGTCGCCCTTTGTCTTTCTCCATTTCTTCCTCGCGGTGCAATCACCACATCGCTGTGGCAGCCCTGTAATAATCAGCATAATCATTATTACCACAATCACCATCATCATCACTGGCACTGTCAACTCTGTCATGTCTGCCTGTGAGCCTGCGCCGCTGCCGGCCTGTTACAGAACAGGATTTACCCTCCGAGGATTTACCCCGTCTGCATGTGTGTGGATTTGTGCAGGTGTGCACACGCTTGTGTTGAGTCCCGACTCTGAGATTCAGCTGATTTGAAGCATTACAAGATTTTAAATCCGGTTTTAATCTCCTCTCAAAAAAACATCCACCAACATCCGTCGTCTTTGTGTGCGAGACGCGGCTTTGGCGTGACAGAAGATGTGGAGTGGCTTGTCTTTGGAGCCAGTGTTATTTCAATGTGCTCCTCAGAAAAAAAAAAGGTTGAAAGCAGCAGATCTAGCAGTAAAAAGCCATCACATGCACTGGGAGCTCAGTCAGCAATAATCAAAGGCAATACAAGCGGAGACTAATGGGGCCCAAACGATTGGCGGCGCATTCCTGTTCTCCACTGTTTATCGTATGACCGCTGATCAATACGGCCCACTCGCACTAATCTTCATAAGAGATGACTGTTTATTTCCCTTAACTCCCATCACTCTGACAGTGCAGGAGGAAGTACCCAGATCCTTTACTTAAGTAAGAGCAGCAGTAACAGCGTGTAAAATAATCCATTAAAGTCCTGCATGACGTCTGAATGTGAAAATGTAGTTAAAGTAAAATACAAATCATGTTGAGCAGAGTGAAATCAGGACTTTAAGTCTAATTCAGCTGCATATTCTGTTGGGTGTTTCATATAATATCATACTTTTGCATTAATTTTCCCACTGAATCACTGAACATTATGACGAGCTGAATGTCACTGTTTTCATCCACATTCATTTTCTGTCATTATTCATCTGGCTTTCTTTAATTAAAAGTCTTTAAAAAGGTTTTTATTAAACTGCTACTACTACTTCTTTCCTCTCCACACGGCCGATAAAGGCAGAATCTATCTTTTTTTTTAAAAGTCTCGAAATGGAAAGTCCAAAATGAGTGAAATCAGTCAATGAAAAGCCCAAATGTATTTTTATGTTTTTAATATTGGAATGAAACGAACCCCCAGGTTACAGCACGCTCTAAATCTCCTCAAAACATCAGAAATCAATGAGAGCACGACCTTCTCACTTTATTATACAGTAATTAGTGACTGAAACTTTCAGATAAACGTAGTGGAAGTAGAAAATTATGGTATTTAACTTGGAAACGTGGGTTTGAGTTGATGAAGGAAGGAGTAGAAATACTCAAGTAAAGTACACTGACTGAGGATATTTTGGGACGTTTCTGCACACAGGACGCAGTTTCAGAGTCAGACTGTCTTTTATCCTTAAGCGAGTGGTTTTGGTGACTTAACCTAACTGTTTAATAGCATTAACAAATGTTTAAAACAGCTACTGTGTTATAAGGAGTCAACAATGTGTTAAAAGTAGCGTTTTTAACCCTAACCTTCTTTTTTCCAAACCTTAGGATAGTGGTTTTGGTACCTAACCTTAACTAATGATTGTGATGGCTAAACTTAACCAATTTACAGCATTTATAATGTGTTTAAAATAACGATTGTGACGCTTAAATCAGCAATCTTGATGTAGGGTAAAACATCAGTTGTCATGGATAAACAATTTGTTAAAAGTTGTGTTCTTTTAAACCTAAACCTTTTCTTTTTTCCTAACTTCAAGGAAGTGATTTTGTATCCTACACCTGACTGTTTTTCAGCATTTACAGCATTTAAAGTAACAATCGGCAATCTCGATGTAGGGCAAAACAGCGTCATCACGTATCAACAATGAGTTAAAAGTTGCGTCATGTATGAACAGAAGTTGCGTTTTTTTAAGCCTAAACCTTTTCTTTTTTCCTGACTTAAAGGAAGTGATTTTGTACCCTTCACCTCACTGTGTTTCAGCATTTACAATGTGTTTAAAATAACAGTTGTGATGCTTAAATCAGCAATCTAATCGCTGGTCGTCATGTATAAACAATTTGCCAAAAGTTGCGTTTTTTTAAGCCTAAACATTTTCTTTTTTCTTGACTTTAAGGAAGTGATTTTGTACCCTTCACCTGACTGTTTTGCAGCATTAATAATGTGTTTAAAACAGCGACTGTAATGTTTAAAACTGCAACAGTGGTCACCAGGAGCGCCTGTCACGTTACATTTTGGAGGATATCATATGAACCACCCAGTTAAAGGTTTTGGAGGAAACCGTACAGATAAGGGAAAACGTTTGATCAGAACGAGGATTATGCAACACAGAACCAAACTTTGCATGAAAGTAAACATGGAAGTCCGACTGTAATGGACAACATGACAAAGTGTGGATGATAATTAGTCCGTGTGAGCCACTGATGTGATCAGGAGAGTTGTAGAGCTCCACCCACCCGTCACCCCACCGGACACACCACCGAGACCTCTGGAGACACACTCTGCAGAAAACAAAGCAGCAGTGTTGGTGCTGGTGGATTTTGTTGAGAAGCAGCGAGGCCTTTGGAGGGGCACCTTTGAAGTGCCCCTCTGACAGGCTTCCTCATTATCTGGCATCTCCAGAGTGCCAGCCAACCCCGCTGCAGAAGAGGGGGCACGAGGACGCCTCGATCAGCCGGCCCTGGGGTGCTCAGAGAGGGGAGGGTTGTGCTCTCACTAAAGGTCCGCTGATTATATCTCAGGCCCAGAGCTTCAGGGATCCCCGCTAATTAAAGGTTGTGTCATATCTGTTAGAGATAACAAACCTATGTAGCTCATCTTCTTTTTCTAAATCAGGGAGTCCATTTTACAGACTCCCCTCCTCCCCGCCGCTATCTGCGTTCTCCAGCATCATGGCAGGTTGCAGGCTCGGTCTGTATTCAAGGCTGACCAGCTTTGTGCACCCAGAGGACAGGGTTCCTGTTTAACCTGCCCTCACCCATCTCAGCGTGCCAGCGGTGCTGTGGAGGCATCAGGGATCCTTTGTCTGGAGGCATAATTAAAGCTCTCGTTCATTATTTCTTCACTTTGAGCGCAGATCTGAGTAATTAGGAGGCAGTGCCACAAGGGGGGGTGGGGTGCCGGTTTCATGGAAGCACATGCACAAATACAGAGAAGCACGCACACAATCACACATGCCTGCACTCATAAAACAAAAAAAAAACAGAAGAAAGTCTGCACACACACACACACACACACACACACACAGGGAAAAAAGCACTTGTTCCATCTCAGCACCAAATGAGCCGCATTCATCTCCCACCTATCTTTGGATGCCAATATCTGGCTTCGAGTGAAGTATGCTTTTTCTTCCCTCAAAGCTGTCATGTACTAATGCATTGATTAAAAATTTTGATTAAATGGACAGTTAAGGGAGGAACTGCAGGAGTGATCTGTGATCCATGCCTCCGTTGGACGGGGGGAGAGGATGTGAGGGCCCTGGCTTCTGCTGCGCTTGGAGCTGAGGCACTTGCTTCTCTAATGGATTTTGAAACAGAGCTTGGCTTTTATATGGTGTCATTCATCCTCATATGTTTTCGCCTGCCACGTCTCACAATCACTGCTTCTTTATGGCAAACTAATGCACTGGGTGCTAAGATCAGCAGGTTGGCTCCGGCCATCGCTCACACAGCTCCGGCCAGATATTAGCACTTTTCCACAGCTTCCACCGGAGAAGGCAGAGCAGAAACCGAGAGGTACTGACTCTGCCTCCCACACCGTCATACATCAACCCTCCACGCCGCGCCGTCTACACCCAAAACATACATACACACACCGCGCCACTGCTCCTCCTGCTGCTTTGACAAGGAAGGAAAGGAGGGGGGTGATGGAGCTTTATGGCTGCGGACAGTCCGCGTCAATACATCGAGCGCTTTACCACCCTTTATCCAAAGGTCTGGTTTGCTTGCGGCTACAAAGCGCCGAGGCCGGGGTGTGCGTGATAGTCCTGGCTGGGTGGGTGGAAGACAGGAAAGGGTTTTGTCCAGGCATGGTGGGAGACGACCAGCGGGGGCGGCGGCTCACACCCTGTTAGCCCTGTAGGGCCAAGAGACGCGATGATAGAGAGAGAGCTGACAGGGCAGAGGGACGGCCAAGCATGGAAATCACATCAGATCAATGATGAAAAATTCAGTGGCGGCGAGAGTCGCTCCTGGGGACGATGTCACATGGTGCATGTAAGCGTGTGACTACTGAATGTACATGGAGAGGCTAATGTGTCAGCCAGCAAATATGCATTCGCCCATTTTGTCTTCCGGGGCTCGAGCGGTTGGTTACAAATGAGCTTAATAGCAGGCAGGAAATGAATATAAGAGAGGCTGAAAGCTATAGTATATGTTTACCTCTGCTGGGATTTAAAGGAGCAGTGCGTAGGATTTACATTGATCTAGAGGCAGAGAAAACAGTTATGTTTTATATGTTAGAATGAACCCTTCGTCTCACACAGGGAGCAGGTCCTGTTTCCATGTTGCAATTAATGCCATATTTCTACAGAATCCCAAAACAGACAAACCTAGTATTTGCTCCGAGAGACTAAATTCTCATACATACTCTGCAGGAACAGAGACTTTTGCTCTCCCTCTCTCAGGGCTGCAGGAAAACAATGATGTCACTCTCCTCCTGCAGCCTTGGTTTGGGAGTTCTTGCAGCTTCTTCTTGAAACATCATGTGCACTTTTTCTCATGTGTAGTCCAACAACTATTGTGTGATTGGTTGGAAATTTGAATTTGAGGTGAGCTGCAGTGGGAGAGCTGGAGTTACTCTAGAAGTTTAAAATGTCCTGAACACATTTCTCTGTTCTTGCAGAGTATCTAAGGCCCTTTAGAAAGACTATTTTCATCCAAGCTGCACATATTGAACAAAATTCCGATGCATTGGCTCTCAGTGGGCTGATGAAACATAAATAATTTACAACAACAACAAAAGAAGTACTTACAAGCTAAAACGCCCCAAAAAAACCCATCTAAATAAATATACAGGGGGCTGCAAAAGTAGGTATACAGTCAGGATTATTCCCAGTATTATAATGCTGGTGCGATCGATATGTTTGTAAAATCAAGAATATAAGTTTTGTTTTCATTACTGTACACACACTTTGCAGCCTCTTGTATGTATAAATACAAATTCTGTTAAAATAATATTGCACAGAGAGAGTGTAGCAGCTGAGAGTGTAATGCACACGAGTATATTAGAATAAAAAACAGGAGGAGCAACATAGGTTCTCCGACCTGCTTGGAAAGGCAGCGTGTATTTAATGGCTGCAATCTCAAACCTCACCACTAGAGGCCGTTAAATCCTCCATAATGAGTCCTTTAAAATGTCTCTTTGAAGCTTTACGAACTTTCATACATCACCCTGAACCCCTAAATCCTCATTATCACAAAAACAACAAGGTCCACTTATCACTGTGAGCTCTGCAGACTAACATCATAACAGCAGTCCACCACTACAGGTACAAATATATGATGTGAAGATACATAATGCTGTTCTAAGCCTCTAATAGGATATTATTTTCTGTATTGACACAGGAGCAGGAGGTAAAGGAAGCAGATGAATACCTGGTTGCTTAGTATGTAACTAAAGACTTTGGAACGGACTTTTCTGTGGATGTGATCTTTTGTGCCCTGTGTTGATTATAGTATCAGGAAGAGTTCTGCAATTCAATGATATACTGTAAGCCATGAGGTTAAGGAAATGGGTCGATTGACTGAGGTTTTTCTTCGGCTTCAGATTTTACCAAGGAAATTCTCCCTTCAGTATTCATTTTACTGAAAATATACACTCCTGAACGGTTATTATTTTTGGTATTTCATTTATCAGAAGACTTTAGTGATGCTGTCGATTTCTTTAGACGTGGGGTGCTGCACTTACTAACTTAAATCTACTCTTTATTCTAGCTTTACATCTCCACGCAGGTCTGAACACAAACCCTGAATCCCTGCCACATTACTCCACTTATTTTTATAACCCAGGAGTGCACACAGGCACAAGCAAGCAGTCCTGTAATCATGCTAAGTTCCCAATCAATAAGTCAGGCCAATGTTCTCAAATCCAATTGTCAGGGTCCAGAGTACTGCTGCTTCTCTCTTCTGCCACCGTGTTGATTGCATTCACCTGTTGTCCCGGCCTGAATCAGTCCCGGCTGGAGTGGTGAGCGTGAATACACCTGACAGGATGTGCTGCTTCACCAGCACATCAGGTGGTCTTTATAGCCAAAATGTCCCAGAATTCAAATCCATCCAAAGCAATCATTCTCAAAATCTACCATCGTTGCGCATTTCAGATTTCATTGACGTTCTGTTAAAAAAAAGAAGAAAAAAGCAACCTTAACTATAATGGCTGCAGCCCAAAGCGAAGTCAATTACATAGATTGGTGCGGTGACATAAAGTGTATTCCATTTGGGAGCAGATTGGTCATGCCCAGTAATGTTCCCTTCCAGCAGGCATACCTTTGACCATTACTCTAAACAGGCAGTTGGGGAACCAGAGACCTATTTCCCACAACTGTGAATGCTGGTGTGTCTCCCAGAGGGGTCAGGGGTTCACGCTGCAGCTACCATGCTCTCATATTTAGCAGCGGCGAGTGAGAAATGGTACATCAATACTGCCAGA
>CAFUXE010000411.1:109177-123312 GCA_903364295.1 Serranus cabrilla
CCCCCCCCCCCCCCTCGCCCCCTCAGAGCCTCCTTATCCCGCGAGCACATGTCAATCTCACCTGAACGACCCCGATAACAAGACAAAAGCAATCAATCTGTGATATTGGCCGGGTGGGAGAGTCGGGGATAACACAGACGCTATCAGCCAACGCCAACAAAGACGGAGATTTTCTGCGTGAGGATGATTAGAAACACGGCGGCGGCTGTGACACGCTGATCTGCGGCGGTTAAACAGGGCCGGCTGTCATCGCTGGCAAATGATGACGCCGAGCGCCGATAGAGGAGATGGGATCTAGGTGTGTGTGTGTGTGTGTGTTGATGCAGTAACACACACGTGCAAACACACAGATGAGTCTATAAAAAACAGGAATCAACATATTGAGGCTTTTGTTTGTTTAGATGATATTTCTCTGGATACTTTTATCTTTTAGTCTGTGTATTTTTTTGCCTAGTCACCATAAACAACAATTAAATGCATTTATAAGTCCTAAAAAGCTTTAACATTACTGCATTTTATTGTATATTCAGCAGTTTACACTGAAAGCTTCAATGAAAAGTCCAAAGACAGACATCGATTCAAAGCTGGAAGCTCAGACTGCTTTTATATCCAAAACAGGAACTATGATTATTTATATGATCTGTTATTTTTCTGCATTAATCAATTTATTGTTTAGTCAATAAAATGTCGACTACGTCAGGACTTTACCCAGCAGTTAGAAAGATAAGTCACTTCTTCTGTTATCACAGAAAGGTTACCAAACATATCACACCAAACAACCATTTCAAATCAAACCAGAAGACTTCCTTCAAAATCTTAAGGCTTCTTCCTCGACTCACACAAAAGTTTGTTTGTACAGGCAGCAAAATACGACTTATGTTTGTGTTTTAGACCAACAAACAGCAGACTTACAAAAGTAAACGACTTTTAACACCACTTAGTTTTCTATGTAACTTCTGTGGCTCATATCACCTTAAAACTACATCACCTCCAGCATTTACGTGCATTTATTTCCTGTTTAAACTGTCTTTTATAACAACCTAACCAGGAAGTGTTTTACCCTAAACCTAGCTCAGTGATTTTGCAGCATAAAATCACAGAAACTGCAGCTTATTTCTACAACCGCGAGCATGAAATGCTCTCATGAGTCGTTATGGTTGGAGATCTCAAAAAGCAGAACCTCCTTGGCAGAAGAAATCAACATACAAGTTCATGGAAGTGCTGATCTGCTCACTGGAAACACTTTGTGGTTCCTCGTCTTAATCAAAAAGATCAATCAACATCTGGAAGTTGAACTACCTGTTCACACACGAGCCAAACTGCACCAGTAAAAGTTCATTTAACACGATGCAAGAGGATGAAACACCCGTTCACCAAGTTCCATGAGAACCTGCCGGGTAGTTTTCCTGTAATCCTGCTGACAAACAAACAAACACGTGGGACTGAAACACGTCCTCCTTGGCGAGGTAACAAAAGGTAAAACACAATACCCCGCTAACAATGCAGGGAGGGAATAAAACAAGACGAATGTGCACGGGGCTGTTGTCTCGGTGCATGCTGGGAGGTTTTCCTCAATACCAAACAATATAAACGCCACAAACTGAAATGGTGGAGAACAATGGAAGAAGAACTCGATAATAAAACGTTTTAGTGTGAGATCCTCACATTCATGAAGCAGAGAATATTTGGCGTTTTTTTCTTCCTAAACGCCTAATCAATTAATCTCCCGCGCTTCGATTTCCAACTAATTGGAAATATGATAGAAGCATATTAAAGCGGCGCCTCTCTTCCCCCTATAGCAGCCGTTAACGTGCACACACGGCGCCCTCACTGTACACGCAGGGCGCGGGGGGGAATTTTCCGACATCAAAAATCAAAGCATTTAAGCAGATTGTACACAAGCACGTCTTGGAAGCTTGATCTTACTAATCTACAAATGGCTTCTTGTTATTAAACTGCTAATTCAGAGGATTAAAGGATCCATGAGAACACAATCCCCTTTACTTCCTTTCCAGGGTATGCTGAAGGTGGCTTAAATATTAATTAAGCACACACACACATGTTGGCCCATATGCAGGGTATAGAGCTCACAGGGCTGAATGTATATCTGCTCCTTTCTTTGTCTCACACACACTCAAGCCTGTTTTCATATCGCACACAACCGTATCTTCCTGATTAATTCCTCTCATTCTTTTTTTAGGATGCTGTCATCTCACTGCTCCTCTCCTCTCTCATGACCCAAAATCCTCATTTGACTCCTGATGAGGAAACAAAGCGCGGCTGCAGCAGCAGCGTTTCACACACACACACCTGTAAGTGCTGGACAGTGTGTGTGTGTGTGTGTGTGTGTGTGTGTGATTCACTTGTTCCGGTTGTATTTCCTGCTTGTTCACAGAAATGCTCCATTCAGATTACAGCTCATTGTGCATTCATGAAAGCGTGTTATGTGGAGAAAAGTATAGCCACCAGATTTTTTTTTTTCCATTTGAAAACACAATATTTCCATTTTGCAAAGAAATAACAATCTGAATCATTTTTATTGTACTTTATCTCCAACATAAAAAAGAACTCAGGCTAAAAAATGTGCTCGTTTTGTCAGCCAAGGGCACGCCAGCCCCTTTAAAGACTACTGTAAATTGTTTGAGTTTCTCTTCTTCTCCTGATTAATTTCTACATTTTTCAAACAGCAGAGATCTCATTTTTTGATTGAATCTGTTATATATAGCACATTACACATTATATATAGTGCATTAAGACTGACACTAATAATACATTTTGACATGCTTGCCTTGCCGAAGCTGCACAAACTGCTGATAACGTGGATTTACAAGGTGTATCACTGCGGCCGCGTTAAATGAAAAGTTAAATTATGAACCAATCTATTTTTGATTTTAACAACATCCTGCCACGACATTATTTTAAGTGTTCCTGTAAAAAAGCCATTATGCATATAAAACACCTCAAATTATTGTATTATCTTGATGAAAGGGAAAAGTTCATTTCCTGCGATCCCTCGCGGTCTTAAAACCAGACAGTAAATTGACATCAAGTGTCAAGCGTGTAAAAGTCAAAGAGTCAAACCTGCGCCAGGGAGAATGTACTGCGGGCAGCATGAAAAACTACTCACAGCAGATCACATTACCTGCCTTTTTCACTGAAATAAGCAGTGTAATTCATCCTGACCTTTTTAGATTACTATGAATGTGCTGTCTGGGTAATTTTAACTGAAGTCCTCAGCAGCTTTGCTGGTCTGGAAACAGCGGCGGTGAAACCGGAGGAGGCGGCCGCTGATGGGATCAGTGGGCTCATGCCACCAATACAGCCATGATACAATACCAAACAAATACTGAGGGACTGCCTGACATTCACAGCTATTAACACACATCCAGGACAATCACTTTGTTCCATCATCATCAGGAGAGACTCACCACTTCCACTGACGCCTAATAACAAAAGTAGAAGCCTATTTTAGCTGTGACAAGTGTTTCAGGATTAGAATTTCATTCCTAATGGGTTCTCTGGTAACGGTTTAATTCACTACCTATGCGATATCAATTCCATTATAATCTCATTAAGCTATTGCACACTGAGGTGATTTCGAATGAATGTGAAACAGCCAACCGTACGCTCCCCTCTAATTGAGCAATACTTTTTATTCATTATTATTGCCCATTATTAAATTAATGAACTTAATGGACTTATTTTCTAAATTGCAAAGACCCCTGGCAACATGTTTTTAATTCCATTAGCAGACATATTGAACAAAAAAAAAAAAGAAAAGGAGAGAGATACACAGAGGTGTGTGGGCAATTAGCCTACTGCTGCGACAGATCATCAGTGGCACAGTTTCCCTTCGCTCAGCAGCGGGGGTTTGTCCATCTTGTCCTGGATCTGTGGTGACAGCACTCACCTTCACACACACTTCAAACATTTCCAAGAAACAACTTGCATAACACAAACGGCTGCACTCAGCCGCACATCCGGCTCCGCTTTACCCTCTAATCTGTCGCCCTTTTGGTATTAAGACGCCGCACATGACATGACAACATATTTGAATATTGTATTGTAAGCCGAACTAAACAGAACCTGAATAATATATGAAATGGATTTTCTGAAATGAGATCTTTTCAGTAACCAGAGGCCGCCACAGAAGATGAAAGCCACGGATCTGCATAACTGAACGGCCGATCAATACGTCTCAAACTAAAATGGCAAGTCTTGATAAGGTTATTGAATTTTCTTTTTAATTAAAAAGCATACTACTGCGCTCTCTGTCAAGTAGCGCGGCCCGGCCGATGATGAGAAGCAGCGAGCGTCCTGCTTGTTTATATGTTCATCACTATATGAAAAACAGCAGCCACAGTGTCGGCACGTCATCAATCAGCGCGGCACAGAAATTTATTTTCTGTTTGTCTCTGTTGTGTCTTGGGATTAAGCTGTCAGAGGATGACATTCATATAGATATTAATTCTCATTACACGTCATTCCTGAGCCCCAAAACTATCAGTATTATTTATTCTATGCTCACGCAACATCATTTCCCATTCATGCTTTTATTTACACTTTCCTGTGAAATGATGCAGCAGCAGCACTAATGCATCCATATGCCCACGGATTATGTAACATGTGAGACATTGCATCCGTTTTGTTCAATGTAAACGTCCAGAAGTGGCACACTCTCTTCCCATATTCCAGTCATGAAAATGCATAATTTAAAAGAGCTGAGACCAAGCTGTTCCTCAGCGGTGCAGAGCGAGCGCTGCATCGTATCAGCGCCAACATCAGTGGATAGAAAACGCTGCTCCCCGGAGAGAGTGCCATTACATTCAATCGTCAACCGCTGGATAAAACTCATTTCACTCTGCACAGTGTCTGAATGGCTCTATACGTTGTGCAGAGGCCACGATGTGATAGCACAGCATGTCAGAACCACACTAAAGGGATTTTAAAGCAGGTTAGAGCGCCGCACAAAAGCCACCGCACAAAGCCACAGAGCGCCGGGGCAGAACGGCGCCGGCACAGCTGACCGTCCTCACACAGCCTGCAGGACCCCAAGCAAACACACGGCACCGCCGGCTGGGAGGTCCAAGCCAAGTTGTTGACAACAAGATAATGTCGGGCGCTATTTTTAGATGAATGGAAGCGTGTTTGGGTGAAGGGAGCTGGTTTAAATATTCATTCCTCGCCTGTATTTAGCTCCGTCTGCACACCTGAACTGCACAAGAAAGGTTTCTGATCAACATTTACTTTTCTCTCCCTTTATTCACACGTTTACGGGACAGTGATGTCAAATGTTATCAGCAGGGTTGGTTGTTTGGGCTGTGAGTCCACTTATACATGTTCAACAGCTATTTTATTTATGTTTTTTAGGCCTGCAAGTTGTAAAAACACAGAAAAAATCTGCTCATTATCAGACCGATAACATGCAAAGTCAGGCTCACTTCGAATTAATCAGAAATCAAATTACTTTAAGGTGAATTGATTTAAATGTATGAACGCAAAAACACCCAAACTAACAAAAAAATAAATAAAACTCTGACCCTGAACTGCAGAAGAAAGGTTTCTGATCAACATTTACACTTTTTACTCCCTATATTTACACTTTTATGGGACAGTGATGTCAAATGTTATCAACAGGGTAGGTTGGACTTTTTAAAAGTGCTGTCGTTTAGGCTATGTTTTGTCAGTTTTTTAGGCCTGCAAATTGTAAAAACACAGCAAAAATCTGCTAATTATCTGTCCAATAACATGCAAAGTCAGGCTCACTTTGAATTAATCAGAAATCAAATTACTTTAAGGTGAATTGATTGAATTGTATGAACGCCAAAACACCCAAACTAACAAAAAATAAAATAAAACTCTGACCCGTGTCGCTACAGAGCCTCATGTATATCATATAAACCTTGTTTTTTTTATTTATGCATCATGAAACACGCATCTGTCACTAAGTTATCTGCATAAAGCTCACACTAATGTATGCTAATGTGTGTAAATGTGAATGTTTGTTAGGTTTTTTTTGGAAATATAATTTCAGGAAGTATTCCAATGACATTTATAGTGAACTTTGAGGACGAGATCTAACAGAAGTGGCCAGTTTAAACACCGGCTGTTAAAGAACCGATTGGTTTAAGGTTAAAAAGCTAAATGACCGTTTGCAGAAGGCAAAGAAACAGAAACAATCTGCACATTTTTAGACTGATGGCGTGCATGGACTGTGGCTCTCTTCAAATTAATCAGAAATCAAAAATACTTCAGACGCTGTTTGACACTTGTTTAGTTCCTTTCACCAATTTGGGGAAATGATACTTGTTAGAATGAAAGAAGAAGAAGAAGAAGAAGAAGAAGAAGAAGAAGAAGAAGAAGTGTCCCATCCTTGGCTGCAATAATGCACTAAGCACTGTCAAAAAAATAACAGAAAAATTTTACTTTTCATGGTTTTGGTGCAAGAAGTTACAGATTTTTGGCCACATGCATTTTATTCCTCACCTGTATTGAGTTGTATATGTACAGTATATATATATTTTGGGGATATATATGTATTTTAGGGCTCATACAGCGCTTTAAGTGAGAATTATTTATCAGCAGGGGTTCAGTCATCTTTACGGGCCGGCCCTTTGCTCGCTGCTGAATATTTCTGTTTCTAGTCGGAGCTTAAACAGGAGCTTTGACCGGCTCGCTCCGGCCTGGAAACACACACCAGCAGCTACAAACATACTGCAGGTTATATAATGTTCATGAAAAGTACATGAGAAAAAACACCTTCCCCCAACAAACACTGACGGGAGCGTGCACACACACACACAGAGCGAGCGGCTGACACCGGGAGAGGCCAAGCCTGACATGAGGTGAGATGAAGTAGCGTTTCTCATCATCCGCTGAGCCCGGCTGTGTCTGACCTGGAGGAGAGAGGTAGGCCCGGGGCACGGCCTCAGGACCCGGGCTGCCGGAGTGAAAGGGGCCTCCGCCGAGACTTATAAAGTCCCAGCCACAATTTACTGGGAAGGCTCAAATTGTGGTGTCCAGTGGCCACAGCGCGGCCCTGCTGTCAGCGCCACTCTTATTTGCTTCATTCCCTTTGACACCGCCTCTCGATTAGGGTCATAAATTCCATGAAATCGGTCAATAACCTATAACACTAATGTCACTCTCCTGCCATTAATTTTACAGCCTGTGTGCCACACTGTTTCTTAACCCCTTTTTACGTGACAGGGGGGTTTATACTCCCACGGATTGATTGAGAAGAGTATATAACAAGCTCTGAATGGAGCCTTTGCAGCCGTAAAGACAAAAACATATATGAAAAACGCCCGTGGATACACACACACACACACGTGGACACGGTTGCATCACTTCTGCAACAAAACCCAACGTCACCTGCAGGATTTTCACATCAAACTCCATCGCTTCCTTATTTTAATAAAGACTTTGACCTTTAACATAATACTTATTCTGCAGAATGCACGCTAAAACAACCAAACACTGACCTGTGTGCAGTTAAAGGTAGCTACAGTGCTGTGGAAAGCAGTTTCCAGCCTCATGTATATCATATAAACCTTGTTTCTTATTTATGCATCATGAAACACGCATCTGTCGCTAAATTATCTGCATACAGCTCGCACTAATATATGCTAATGTGTGTAAATGTGAATGTTTGTATGTGTGTGTGAGTTTTATAGGGACGTACCATTACATAATTTGGATATAGAATTTCAGGAAGTATCACAATGAGATTTATAGGGAATTCTGAGGACAATATCTTAACAGAGGGAGCAGATTAAAACACCTGCTGGGACAGAAGTGACTGGTTTATGGTTAAAAAGCCAAATGACCGCTGCAGAAAGCTGCAGACTGGAATAGCAGAATTACAGGCACTTTTCTTCTACATTTTACAACCTGATTGCATTCAAAGTTGGGACTCTGAATGCAATAATTTTGCATGTTTTGTGACCTAAATTTATGTGTACAAAGACAAGATATCTAATGCACAAAGTGGGAAAATATCCCCTCATTCTGAATTTGATGCATTCTTTTTATTTTGCATAATATCCCAACTTTTTTGGAATCAGGCCTGCATGGTCAAAAATAACAATTTGACTGAGTAAGGCTCTAAAACTCAACAATAGTTTGTTACACCAAGCACCAAAGCTACTCTCAGCATTTTCCTGAATCTTAAAGAGAGCGACTTGATGATTCTATTTGAATAACTGAGTATAAAATAGTTGGGAAAGCGCACAAATTACATTTGTTGCTGTGAGAGAGAGGGCAGGAGTGGTTTTCTTATCATGCGTGGCAGGTTGCCAGTGGATATGTTGCTGCTGTTCTCACAGGGGCTTCTCCTCCAATCTTTTCCGTATGTGAGAGCTGACACTTCAGGGCATATCTATGGCACAGGCGTGTTAGCGATGCACACGCCTTCTGCTGCAGCGCGGCTGAGGAGGATGAAGGACTGCCAGGAGAGACTTCTGGAGTTACTGGCAGCGCAACAGGCCCGCCGCAAAAAGTTAAATAAATAAATAAATGAATAAGATGGCGGGAAATAATTACTGCGATATGGAAAAGCTGACTTACACAGACTTGTGTTTTTGTACGTTTTAATCTGGAAGAGGAGAGAAGGTTTCTCGTACGTTCCCCTGCTCCTCCGTGACACGCGCTGTGATCCTCACACTGACTTGTTGTCCTGCTGTCAACGCTCAAACGCCGTCTTTGTCTATTTTTAGGTTGTGAGATTTCGGGGCGAAGCCTCTGAACCTTTGCTCCACTTTCTTTGGATCATCATTTGTTGAAGAAGCCGTGATTTTAATATTTAATTCTCCGAGTCTGTAAGATGTAAAATGTCTGCTTCACTTAAATCTAAAACATTATTCTGCATAATCACACTTCCTCTCTACATGGGATTCACTGCTCGGGGTTTGTTCGCTCCGTCACCAGTGAGAATCAGACAATATCGTCTCGTGTTTTGGCAAGTTGGCGTGCGTTGGCAACTTTCCATGCTACTACTCCAGCAGCTCCTCACTGTGCTGAGCTGCACTCCTTCACTCCCTCTCTCTCAGAGACAGAGGACCCTTTAAACAACGCCGCCGCCGCCGTTAATCATTAAATCGGATTTTTATTTTTGCCTCTTCTGGAATGGCTGGAGTCGAATTGACACGGAGCCTCGACAGCAGCGAGGCAAAATGGCCGCTCGTAGTAACAGCTCACAAGCCCCTGGACAACCTGAGGCATGGCCATCCAATCCCACATCATTAAGGCTCGAGTCCTTTATTGTGTTGGAGGCATTAAATGGTGCGCTGGCTATAGCCCTGAAGTCACACTCCACTAGGAGAAAACAGCAGAAAAATAATGGCACAGCTGGATAATGACTTTTCCCTGGGAGGCTGACCATGTGTACAAAAGCGCTAATGATAGCAGGTGCAATAAGCGAGCGCAAGGCTTTTACTGCGTCCGGATCTATTTTCCTCTGCTAAACTCGCCAGTGATTTCCCCCGTGTAGGTGTCTTTCTGTAGTTTAAGAACACCCCCACCCCCCTCCGCTCCATCCTCTCTCTCCTCCTGTATCTAATCTCTTTATCAGCTGTGCAGCTAATATCAAAGAGGACTGTGGTGTGAAAATCCTGCAAGTAAAACCTGCTGTCAGAGTCTAATCACAATTAGCTGGGCTCTAGACCCATTAGCCCCAAGGGGAAGAGACCAAAAGCTGACAGAATTATTGTTAAAGCTACTGATTGCTAATGATCCCACAGAGCACAAAGGGTGGGGCTGGAGTCTCCAAAAAAAAAGGGGAAATAAAAATCTACTATGCTAATTTTTCTTTGGGAATTGACTTTCGAGGTTGTTGGAATTAAAGCGGAAAAATGCACATTTCCAACGCGATGAAGTAGCCCGACTGCGGTCGGTGTTAGCGGCTGAACAGATTTCCTGGATGTACCGACTCCTCGGCTTCCTTAGCTCGGCTTTGTAGCAGAGCTGATGTAACAGCTCTGCTACAAAGCCGGCGTGTGTGCCTTCCAGATTATAAAACATTAAGCTGGAAATTAACGACTGATTGCAACAGCCGTTACTGAAACTTGTAAGAAAAGAAGAGCAACAACTCGCAGACAAAACAAGGCCACGTGACGCCCCCGGAGTGAATCACCTGCAGTATAAGCCTTTCAAAGCAGCGCCTCACATTTGATGTTAAGCCCCCAAACTGTTCTGGCTGTCGGAGGACTTGCCGGGAGATAGAAATGTCTAAAGTTATTACAGCAGTCAGGTAAAGTGTGTGGCAACGCGGTCCTGTAATGGGGGTGGAGAGCCGGCCAGCAGCAGCTAATGAAGGCGTCTCGGGGAGTACTAAAGAGTCTACGTGACACTACTCCTGATTCGCCCGTCTGAGGACACAGATCAATTAATACATTAACAAACGATCGCAAGCACTTCATCTTGCAATATGAAACCGGCGGCCTGGACTCGCTGCCCTCCCGCCCAGAATGGCTGATCAGCTCTGCCTCTACACACAGTCCGCCATGAATTTCAACATCCTCCTCCGGTCGGGCTGCACACCCCTCTGACACCGTATGCATGCATTGTAACCAGCACACACGCTCTACATACATGTGCGGAGGAGAGTGCTGCAAGCTATTCTTCATCTCCTCAGAAAATCTAACCCCATCTGCAATATAATGCACCATATATGACCAAATCACAGCAGCTTTGATTGAGCGTCCGCCTGAAGGGAATTCACTCTCGCTAATGACCGCAGCTCCAAAGCCTCAACCGGCTCCTTCCTGATTTTTAAACGGCTTCTTGTCGACGTCTTTTTCGGCAGATAAAAACAAAGCATTAACGCAGGCCAAACACACCATGTGAGCAGCCTGCGGCACACTCCACTGCGCTGGTTGGGGAAGTCTAACGTAAACCGTTGCTCCTTGCCATGCCATATATATCCAGTCTCCCCATTACCACCATCTCTACTCGACAGCGAGGGCCCTGCACTGCTAAATTATTCATCACACTGAGGGGAGGACAGAAGCATGCATGGTTTCTCCACTCCATGCCTCTTCCCTTTTTCTCTCTGTCTCTAATGCAAAGGAACAGCCGGGTGGAGAGAATGATATACAGGCCGTCTCTCCATCACTGTGTGGCCATCGCAGGAGATGTCGCCTCCACTTCCTCCAATTACCACAGTGGAGCTGAGCTCGGCTTTGGGTCGTGCGCTGTGGCGGACCAGACGGTCGTTGGCTTGCCCACCGTGCATATGGGAGAAAAAGGTGGGTGGCACCCAGGGGCCCCATGCATAACCTGGGACGTCTTTGTATACACATTCATCTATATCAGTGGGCAACGGGGAAATGTAAGCCAAAGGTAATTGCCCTGGATAAGAACATCTGCTTGGTGAATAAATATTCTAATGAGGGAGCTCGCAGGTTCCCCAGACTGATGCACGGCTGACAGGCCTCCGGAGGGACCGCAGGTAATGCTCACCACCTGCAGTTCAAACAGGAGGCGGTCCCACCCTCCTCTCACAGCTAAACGCTGGCCGACTAACACACACACACACACACACACACACTGGAGGTAGCAGGGATGGGTGGTAAATCATTGATCATGCACTGGTTGTGATGTTTCTGTTCTCAGGAATGACAAGTGCAATGCAATACTCCTGCAGTTTCACTCCTCGTGTCATCCAGCGAGTGTTCTGCTGCTGAGGAGATGTTGATCTCTGAGTGAGGAGGTGAGGAGGCTCCCATAATGCTGTTACTCCACTTCCTGCAGTGCTGAAGGAAGCTGGAGCTGTAAAAGGTTTCAAAACTGTCCAACTGAAGCTCGTTTTCACTTCATATATCTTAGCTAAGCCTTAAAAATGCATGTTGTTGCTACATTAGAGCATAAATTCATTGATCTTAATCTATTTTCTGATCATTTTACAGTTTAATCGATACATGATTTCATCTAAATATCTGAAAATCTAAAAACTGCTTTGCCTTTTTTTGTGTGTTAGTTAATAATTTTATTGTCCACGTTGGCTTCATCACACGGCGTTAACATTATAGGAAATTTGACCATTAATTAGGAGAAACAGCTTTTCCAGTCCACAGCGATGGAAAACAGGGAAAAAAGCTGCAAATCCTCAAATGTAAAAATATAAATAACATATTCTGCATTTTGTCTTAATAACTGATGATTTTATTTTGTTTTTCATATTAAAGTTTATTCCCATCCTCTGATTTTAAACCTAACCAGTCTTGCATCACATTTAAAGGCTAAAACTAAAATAATTTTCATTGTCTTACAATTTTTATAATTATCTGATTATATCTTTAAAATTTTAGCCAACAAAAAGCCTTTGTTTGGTCAAAAAGGCCTGTCACAATTTAAAAAGTCTCAGAAGTGTTCAAATTGTACGTTTTGTCAAAAACAAGAAGATATAAAAATTTCAGTGATATAAAACGGAGAAAAATCAGCAAATCCAGTAAATATCAAAATAAATAATTTAAACTAGTAATTAATCTGTTACCTTAATGAAGTTGGTTAACGATCCGCTGATCAACACGTCTCGTAAACCGCATCAGAACTATATTTTCCATTAAACTGACACAGAAATTAAATTTCTCCTTTTTATCTTTTGAGCTAACCCTGAGTGCAAAATGTAGATATATTCACTGCTGTTTCTTTTATGAATAAGAGCAGCATCAGCACTGGCTGCTGTGATCATTCATACATTAGCAGATTAGAAACTCCTTCTGATACTTTAAAGTAAAAAAAAAAAAGGACATAATTATAAATTTTGGATGAAAATGAGAAACCATGTATTGAATTAATGCTTCGAGCTGAAATAACGCTGCTTCTCCAGCCAGCAGAATGTTGAGCTGCACGTTAAAGCTTCTCCTCTGATAAACATGTAGATGCATTATCTCCTGAAGTGATGTGATGAGAGGAACAGCACACAGGCCCACTGCTGCTCTGATGAGCCTGCAGGGCTGCACACTGTCAGCAGCTTCTGCACCGCTGTGTGGCCCTCGCTCCGACCGGCTGCAGGGAGAATTAGAGACTGGAGGTGGAAAAAGGTGAGCTGCATCCTCACACACACACGTATGCAGACACTCTCAATAAACATCAATACCCAGGAGGCATCACAGGAGAGACGGTAGTATCAGAGAGGCCTGTGTCGGAGCGAGGCCTCACACACACACACACACACACAGCTCGCTGGATTATTTTCTTAAAGTTATGACATAATTTGGAAATCATACCCCTTCCTGTCACTTCCACTCCACTTGGAAACAAAAGAAAACTTTTCTTATATGAGCTCATTTATCCACTTAGAGTAACTTTGGCCCCAAAACATCCTCTCTCTCCAGAAACCTGAGCCGTGAATCGATGCACAGTGCTGTTTCATTCAGAGCATGCTTTACATGCTTTTTGTTATTCATGTTTTGCTCTCACTTCCAAGTAAAAAAAAAAGAAAAAAAAAAAGTGCTTCTAGTATTAAGTCATTTATAATGAAGTCATCCACGTGAAATAACTTTACCCCCGAAAAAAGATGCTCCCTCCCCAGAAATCTGAACTCACGATCAATAGCTGCACACACACACACACACACACACACACAGTCTGCAGGAGACACATCTGTAACTGCATTACAGCTCAAACTGTTTACACCGGCTAAGCTGGAAAAATACGCCGGGAAAATAATTTCATTTACTTTGTGTTTCTGTGAAGGTAGAAAATGCACGTTAGCAAAACAGCGGAGGATTAAAACAGATCTGCATCGTGCATCAGTGAGAAATAAATGCAGTGTAAATGCTAAAGCAGCGAGCACTGGGCGGGTATTGTTGTGGTGAGAATACAAACCACTGAGGAGACAAAACCAATCTGACTAATCACACATGATCTCAAACAGAATTAATCAGCAGCTCTGGTTAACAATCTGTAATCATCCTCATTCTGCGCCTAATGCCGCTTAATTTATGAGAAGGCAAAAATAGGAGGAATTCTGGCCGACTTGGATGTATGGCCGACGGAGACAACAACACCACAAAAACGCATCTGAAACACAGCGCAGGCGAGGAAACCAGTGTCCCCAAAAGACCCCGAGCAGCTCGTCCTCAGACGCCGGCGCTTTTAATGGGATGGAGTTTCAGAAGCTACATGTAGTT
>CAFUXE010000411.1:136358-149253 GCA_903364295.1 Serranus cabrilla
TTTTTTTTCATTTTCCTTTCCTCTTTCCCCCAAAGCCTGCGAGGTAACCAATAACAGCTCCCAACATTTATAAACGACAGAGTATCCTGCACCTTAGAGGAGGAGGTAAACAATGGTGTAGCTCTTAATCTCTCTTTCTTCCTGTCCTCCCCGCTCACTAGTCCTCCGGTCCAGAATTTGTCAGTGCTTTATCCTGTTTGAACCGTAATACAGAGCCCTGGCTGTCCAGATTATTTTCTGCCTGAGCTAAGCCCACGATGCATAAAAAATGTGGGGAATGAACCTTGTATGGAATCAAATTGAGTAATAAAATCGTGTTCGCTGTGGCACTGATGGACGCATGATGGTACTGTTAAGGACGTGTTCAAAGGTACCGTAAATTGCCTCTGAGCCTGATGGCTGTTTCCAGAGCGAGTATGAATAAAAAATACAGAGGCGGAAAAAGAAAAATGGGAACGAGCTCAAATGCAGATGTGCTTTTTATATGTTGTTATCGTGGGACAACAACAGAACATTAACGCACACAAAGGGTCAATCTGAACTAAAACAACCAGCAAATTAGCTCCTTAACACCAATATCCTCCTTTATTTCCCAGATAAGCAGCTTTAAGGTCGGACAAATCATCCTAATCCAGCCTGTGACTGTCTGACAGCATCGTACTGTACATGCAGTGTATTGTACCATCGTTCATAATTAAAGCATCACGATGTTTACACTGAAATATTCAACCCCAGACTCCATCTTTTTATGGCTGCAGTTTCCATTAAAAGGAAATATTCCAGATGTTTCAGCCTGACATGTTTGGGATCTTTGGAAACTCTGACTGCAGCACAGATTAAAAAAATAAATAGATAGATAATGTGAGGTTATTTCCCAGTGTTTATGAGCAGCCTTTATTCAGTCCTCTCACACATGCAGAGGTGGTCAGCCTTCCAACGAGGCTGTTTTTCTTTGTGAAAACTTGACATTTCAGAGACACCGCGCAAGGTTTTCAGCCGGCAGCAACAAATTATAATTATTATAATTTATGATTACTGCTTACATTGCACAATACAATGAAAAAAAAAAAGTAAAAGCCTATTAAAATGTCCATTTAGGATATATACACCATAAACTGCTGCAGAGATCTTAAATCAAAGTCCACTGAGCGGGAAGAGACGCAGAGACATGAGACAGGAGGTCAGGACAGATGAGGAGCACCGCGCGTGTCAGGCGCGCGGTGATTGGCTGATATATCGGCTTTTTATGACAAATCAGTGGTCGAGTGTTGTTCACCTCTCAGATGATGGATACGAGACTGTCTGATCACATATTCATGGCAGAGTACGGCGCTAATTGATGCCAAAATTACACATTTTGGAAACTCATTTGCTTTGCGGCAGAGTGAGATGAGAACATTAACGCCACTCTGATATCTGTACAGTCATCAAAGTATGAAGCCATAGTTAGCATTTAGCTTAGCATCGTGACAGGAAACAGCTAGCATCGCATGCAGCTCCTGCAGCTCAACACTGAACACATTATATGTTTGTTTAATCCACAAAAAAACATGTCCCCAGTCTTTGAGCTAAGCTAAGCTAGCAGCTAGAAGCTAGCTGTTAGCTTCATATTTAATAAACAGACGAAGGAGTCGGGTCGAACTCAGAGCCCCAAAATCCAAAAAGTTATGAGGCTGTGAAAATTAAAAAATGTTTGCAATGATTTGCAAGTCTTTTGAGACCTATATCAATTAAATACAGATCTAATACAAGACAGGTAATGATCAAACTGCCATACTTTAGTTTGTTGTTTTATAAAAACACGGATGATATTTGTCTACAGAAAAAATAACAGTCCTACTTTTTTGTGATTTGCAGATTTTAGAGTCCAATATCAAGTGAAAACAGAACAAATACAAGTTATAAAAAGCTCCAATTGAAAATGCATCCTATACATACACTGGGTTCTGTGTTATTCGTCTACAGAAAAATATGAATAATTAATTATCATGATTATTTCAAGCTTTGGTCTGAAAAAGGTGAAATTGCACAGCAAATTGTGCAATTATTATAATTTTTTTAATCAATTAACAGTCCTTCTTTTATGATTTGCAAATCTTATATCAAGTGAAAACAAATACAAAATATAAAAAAATATATAAAACGCTCCAAATGGGAAACTTTTGTCTTTGTAAACACATGAACTGGGTTCTATGATATTTGTCTGCAGAAAAAATGTTTATTATGAATATTTCAAGCTTTGCTTTAAAGATTTTTAAAAGCAATTAGTTGCAAATAATTGCAGCAAGTTTTTTTTTCCACAACATTTTCATAAATAGCCACCAGCTCACAGATGACATCATATTATAGCATCATGTCGACTGCAGTTTGCTGTTAGCTTAGCATGCTAGCGACTATCAGACCCATCTCCTCTGACAGACTCTGTGGTAAGCACGCTCCAGAAACCTGTGTGACCTGAAACTGTGCTCACCAAGGCAAAGAAAATGATTTTTTAAGGTGAAGAAAAACTAAAAGAAAGCAATAAAGCTTTGATGTATATGTTTCTACCTGTGCTGTGTTCACCCGATGCAAAGAGCTGACTGAGAGGATAAGATGTAAAGCTGACACAGGCCTGACAGTGTTTCTGCACGGCTGGTTGCATTTTAAAAGATAACACAATTGACAAACAGCTTTTGATGAGAGTTTGATGAGAGGCCTTGTACATCAAAGCAGCACCAGTGCAGCCAGCCAGTGGTGCAGCCAGCCTAAACGTCAGACGAACCAGTCAGCCAGCTGCTTCGCCTCCCGCTGAGTGTCAGACTCTGACGCTCTTCCTGCTCCTGCCATCTAAGCTGACTAAACACACACCCCGTTTTCCTCAAAGCTATGTAAATTAGCCACGTTGCTAAGTGGATCCCTCTGCTTTTTTTCTTCTTTTTTGCAGAGCTGCAGGGCCGATCGGGGCCCGTTTCTATCCACAGAATGTATACACACCTACATACAGTAGGAAGCATTACTCCCCACGGGGGATTCTTGGTGGTCTTCCCTTTCTCATAACACAACCCTGCTTTAATGGATCAGTTGTTGAATTTAAAGTGAAAATAATGTACATTCCTCCGCTGTTACGAAATGAAAAACGCGGAGGCGGAGGGAGCTAATAAAGATCAAACCACAGCGCAGACACACAGCGGCAGGGATCTCTGACCTTGACAAACACGGGTGTTCTTTGATTGCATAATCTCCTCTGCACGGACAGAAGTGTGTGGACGTCCCTCATGGTTTGCTGCAGATTAAGTGCTGTTTTTAAGGCTGATTCTCGATATAACAACCAGATTGCAACAGTTTGCGTCCGTCCCTTTCCTGCTGAACAAACCCTCAGTCCATCAGAGGCGGTTTTCCCAGATCTGGATCTGTCTCTCTTCCCTTCATTTGACACTGTCTCGACACGAAGTGGCTCCTCGCTCTCTTTAATCATTCCTCATTAGTGCACAGGCCCGTTCACTTACAGTGGGGAGATTAATAAGTCATTGGCAGTGGGCAGCGTGCACCATCCACCGGCCCGGGCTGCAGGACTGGGTGGGGTGACTGCAGCTGCAGGAGGAGGGGCGACTTATCATCATCATTATAATAATTATTATTATTATTATTGGTGTAAGAAGAGTGTGTTGCTGCTGTTGTGGAATCGCACTAAAAACAGAAACCCTATTTGCTCCAGTCATTCCCATCCCTTCTTATCATTATCTCTTCATTATCGTTATCACCATTACGATCGGTCACGGCATTATTATCCTAATTGTTCTCAGCATCATCGCAACATACTGCCGCTAATGACAACCTCAAGATGCGGAGAGAAGGGGCTTTTTAATGCAGAGATAAATAATGCAAATACAAAACGACCAGTGAACGATGTGCGAGCGGCACATCTGGCTGGAAATGTTCTGGAGAAACAAGCGAGAGGATAGAAACCAAAAGCTGTTTTGATGTCTCAGTCTGGATGAGCGCTGGCAACAAGCGAGGGCCTCGGGATTCCATCAGACTATTGATTGTTACCAACGCTCGAGTCCTGCTTTACTACCCTTATAAACAATCTCTCTGTCAAGTACACTATAGGGCAACAAATGATTTTATTTCATAGATTTTTGGATTTGACTGATGAATTATTCATTGATGTTCTGTCCTTGGTGCAACAGGCGGGGGGAGAGGGTGCTGAAAAGGACAAAGAAAGTTCAAAATATATCACACAAAAGCTCCGTGAACGCTCCTCTTCCAAAAGGTGTTTTTCGTTGTTTTTCGCACTAACCTACATCAGCCCTGCTTTGTCAACATCAGCTGAGTGAGCACTCCCAGGGGCCGACAAATCTCCTGTAATCTGCCAGACCTCCCCTCCATGTCCGGCGCTGTTGTTTTCCTGTATCCTTCTAAGTGTTATTGAGTCTGCAAACTCTGAAAAATTGTTATCAATTTGGATCCAGTCCAGCACCTGTGAAACGCACAGTATGGCTGATTTTTTGCTGTGGCTGTGGTTGAATTACGCAGGCTTTAGTGCCACACTCTTAGCCCAGATGTTCGAGATAATGTGACAGTAAAACTACAAAGAAAGATGGTTACAGGCGGTAAAAATTTCACAGTTTATATTTTGTGATGTTTTCTGTTTTGTAAGGTGTTTAACTGTGGAGGTCAATTGCTGCTGGCTGATTTGTTTGGCTGGCGGTGTGTGTGTGTGTGTGTGGTGTCCTGGTGATGACTATTTGTTCAGGAGCTCTGCTGGCCACAGGTGGATCACATTAGTAATCCTACATTGGGAAAATACTGGGCGGCAGCAGCAGCTCATACTGGTGGAAGCTGAGTGGGGTCTATAAAATATCAAAGCAGATCGATCAGTCTGACCTCATAGCGTATCCGCGCTCGGCAGCCGGGCGGGGTTAAACCCAGTCAAGAGAGGAAAACAAACACTTCACAACAGCGTTTGGCTGATTTTCCAACAGAATGCCTTTTGCTGCTTCTCCTCTTACAATAAAAATACATAATAATGCCGCTACTTTGTGCATGCAACAGCACCAGCTGGAGCTGTGCTGAAATTAACTTTAATGCCATTCTCTCTTGTCTGAGAGACAGAGGCTGAATAATGTAGCAGCGGTAGCTCACTTCCTGAAAAATCGCCAAAATCACAGGGGATGATGATTGTTGCATCGCGCCTGGCATTTGTGTTGTATCCAGTATCGGACCAAGGCACTCTCAATTGCACCCTGGAGGACGGAGCTTGCTAACTGAAGAGAAACCAGGTCAACTGATAGGGGAATTGTGTTGTTATCTTTATATGTGCATGCTGCAGATACAGTGGCACAGCTCTGCTAGCAGCTCGCAACATTTTACAAAGCAATCAGGGCCTGTTATCGACGCATGGGTAGCAGGGCTAAACTACAGTAATCCACTTCATGTTTACTAATGAATCGCCATTTAGGGACGCAGCTCAATCCTGCATCAGGCCGAGGGCGGGGCCAACACTTGGGTGAATTCACATCGGAGGGAGGAAGCGTGAGGGCCGAGCGGCAGCCTCCCAGACTTGACATCCCATCATGAGGGGGGCCGCTGGCTGGGCGGCTTGCTGGCAATGCAGAGTCTGTTTGTTGTGCATCCATCAACCCCGGTGTCCTGCCCAGGAGCCGATCGATAGCCAACACAAAAGCTCATTGATGACAGACAGCTCTTGACAAACATATAGCATTTTTTCTGTCTAGTATAGCAATAATCTCCAAGGTCACTGTGAGTCATTCAACGGCGGGCCGGGACGGGAGCAGCTCATACCGAGCCTTCTCTGTCTTTTCACACGGGGGAACAAAAAGGTCTGATGCATTTTAAGTCGGCGCTGAAAGCTCTTGGCACATTGTTAGGCAGCTGTACACAAGCAGAATGAAAGCACACATACTTGACAAGTGGTGAAGCCGCCGTGACATGTCACTGACTGACAGCGAAAAACCCCCAAGGACACATAACTAACCTGATGCTTAACGGTGTAATGGGAGGACAAATTGGTGCACGGTCTCGGTCAGCACGAGCTCAAACAAACAGCGCTTAATATGATACTAATAATGTTTACATGTGAAATCTTAATGTTCTGCTTCCCTCCTGCACAAGTTAGTTTGTGTGACAGCTGAGAAGATGGACAGCCACACATAGAAGCACACACACCCCATCAGACTACAGGTGTGTTAGGGCACAGACTTGGAGTTATAATAGGAGGGCCAGGCTCCCCCGCCCCAGGCCATCCTGCCAGCTGGCCGGACTGAGTGTGAGTGATGCCCGAGCGAGGCAGCCCCATTAGGGAAGTGCTGGTGGTGAGTGCAGGATAGCTCAGGTAATTAAAGCCAAACCAAAGCAGGCAGACGAGGCGGGGGCTCCCAGATTTATGTGGCTGAGTAATGCACATACTGAAGTCAGCGCGCCATCCAAAGGCCTCCCTCACTTACAAACAGTCTCAAGAGGCATTAGCTTCCTCACCACTCTGATGCAGCCTATTACTCTCGCTCTCTCAATCTTGTTCTGCGTTTAACGGTTTTGTTTTGGATCCCTGCTCCACTCTGCGACTCTATCACAGAAAATATCCAGATCTCTGACCATCAGGACTGGATTTAGATGTCCTCAGCCAGCCACGTTCTGATGAAGGTCTATCAGCTGATTGGCACATTTGTTTGAATAATAGATAAGGAACAAGTGTTGTGTACAACCTTTAGTGTACGAAGAACCATTCATGTATCGACCGCAACGCACTTATGGACAGGGAAGCATTGATTCATAGAATATATAAATAATTGTACAAGTATATCATTTAAAAATATTGCTCTGATGCTAGATAAAACCTTTATGTAGATAGTATTCATTAAGAACAGAGAAAACTATTAGGTGTCTGGTGAAAAGTTACCTTGTTTAATGTTATAAAAGAGCATAAAAGCAGTTTATGTGAAAAACAAATAAATGGGATTTATTTTATTGTCTGAGTCTGTTGACATCAGAGCAGCTACGTCTTCTGTTTCAGGAAATAGTTGAACACGGCAGTGGGAACAGTATTCAGATCTGTTACTAAAGTGAAAGCATTCAAAACTTACTGAAGTAAAAGTACAAAAGTATCAGCATCAAAATGTACTTAAAGTATCTAAAGTAAAAGTATTTATTATGCAGAATGGACCCACTCAGATTGTTTTATATATTCCAAATATATTATTAGATTATTTATATTGATGCATTAATGTAACCAGCATAAAGACAGGGCTCATTTTAATTTTTTAATATACTGTTATGATGTTTAATTTAACTCTCAGTTAAACATAGTGGAGTCAAAAGTACAAGATTCGCCTCAATATGTGTAGTGGAGTAGAAGTATAAAGCTACATTAAATGGAAAGTACAGTACTTGAGTAAATGCACTTAGTTACATTCTACCACTAGTTTAACAGATTTTTAAAAGTTATATTTCGTACCATTAATGAAAGTCAAACCGATTCTCTGGCATTCCTGAAAATCGTATCTATCCTCCCAGCAAATCACGAGTCTGTGGCGCCCTCTAGTGGCAGCCGTGATTTTAAAAGGAGATGAAGGCAGAAGTGATGTTATAAAAAAGGGAAAAGTGAAGCGAGAATACAGAGTATAAAGAAGGACAGGAGGAGGAGGTCCATGAAACACCAGAAGTCAATGTTGTTATTTGAAATAACATAACGACAGGTCGTTAAATCCATTTAATGTACTTTTTCAACTGCCTAATCATATAGTTTTTACCTTAACCTGAATCAAATATAACAAAACTACAACTGTTTTAATGAGGTTAATGACAACTTTAAAATGCAGACTGTGGTGTTTATATATGAGGACGTGTTACATCCTGCCACCAGGAGGATAAAAACTCAATCTGCTCCCGATTAAAACATGACTAACAGACCCTAACCCTAACCCGGATGACTGAAAATACACTCTAACTCTCAGGTGATTTGGGCCGACTTGTCCTCATGCTTGGTGTGAACTTTCACCTCTGGGCTTTCAGGGGACCGTGTCTGATCTCTGCTCGCTGCACGGTGACAAAAAGCTGCGAGTGGAGCTTGTTCAAGTGCCGCTGTGATGTTTGCCACACCTTGTCACATTCTCCTGACACCCATTAACATGATGTCGAACATTTTGTAAAATGATAACAGCGTGTCTGAGTGGTAGATTCAGTTCTGAAGTCAACACTGTCAAGAAACTGTCAGAATAAAAACTCACAGATGAAGCTCTCAGAGGAAGCCGACCACACTCAGTGTTGAGGTTTTTGGTCGATCACACCTGTCAGCCTGTACATCAGTTACCTATGCGGGTCCTTGTTAGCTGACTGATGATGTGAGCGGCTCCGGACTGCCCGCTGCCGTGGATCGGCTTATTTCTGACCGTGACTTAAGCCGGCCTCGCTGATCACATGTGTTGGACCGGCTCAGACAGTCAAACAGAAAGCAGGGATCAGGGGTGACTGAGGGACGGCGTACAGTAAATCCAACCTCCTGTCAGATCATATTTCATTCCCATCTCCACAGATGGAAAGATAGCCGTAGACACACAGACGTATCAGATGGACAATGCTTAGATCGTCAAACAGAAAAACAGATCAGCGGGAGAGAATGAGAGACAGCCAGCCAAGTCCTCTGGAGGCAGAGTCAATGAGAAAAAAGCCAGATGGGCAGACAAGCATAGAGTAAATCATGGAGAAGCTCCTCAATGCCGGAGCAGTATGGAGAATGGCAGCGCTGGTTGGGAAGAGTTAGCCGCAGTGTGCACCAGCTAGCATTATCAATGCTGACAGGCAGACAACCCGTTTATAGGGAAAGGAAAAAAAAGCATCAAGGAAATCCTGCTCTTGTCTATCCCCAATTGAATTACTGCCATGATCCAAAGATGGGAGCGGGTGAGGTGGGGTGAGGGGGTGGCGGGATAATATTCTTTGACGAGAGGGGCCGCTCCAAATGCGCACAGAAAATGTATATCCGTACAGTGCGTCCCTCAGGGCTCACATCTCACAACTTTGCCCATCTATTTTTATTTGTTCCCCGTGCTTCTAGTTAATGCAGTGCTGCAGCCTACAAAATGGAGAAAGGGGAGGGAAGGGGAGAGGAAGAAAGGGGGAGGAGGGTGCAACGAGATGCACTGCTGGGAGGGAGCAGGGCGTAGATCGCATGACCCCTGCGATGTTGTTGGAATACTAATGTCGCACAAAGTTCCCCAGCAAAAAGATTTGAAGGAACAAAGTGCATAGGGGAGTGTGGTGGGTATGCACACAACACACTCAGGTGCATGCACGCACATGCATGTGCACACACACGTCCACACCTTCCACAAACTCACAGGCAAGAGTGGAACCTCTGGAAGCCCGAAGGGAAAAATGTCCGCCAAACGAGAGCCTTTGGGGCGGCGTCAAGATGACAGGAATCTGGATGAGACGGCGGGTCCAGTTCAGCCAAACTAACTGTCTAATCACTGAGCCAAAGGCCAGATTGTACATGACATGATGCTAATACCGCTCCCTCATGGGCCTTTCAGGATGAGTCTGATTTATCAAGACTTGGATCTTATTTTTATTTTTAGTTGAGACCGTCATTTGTCAATAATAATAACATCGTACTCACCAGGACAAGAAACTTAGACAGTCAGACGGGTCTTAAACAAGTCAATAGTTTAGCAAATGCATCCTCTGGAGGTTGGAGCAGAAGTGAGCGCCCCTGAAAGGGAGGTAATAATCTCCCAGTGCACAGGAAAACAGCGTGCATGAATCAGCAGTGCTGGCAGTGGGCTTTTCGTAGCTTTGCAGGCAGCCATATCTGCCACTAAACACTAGAGTGCCAGTGTTTTAGCTCTCACAGAGACTGATGCTCCTGCAGAAATTGTTGTATGACTGCCGATACTTCCCCTCACTCGTCAGTGAGCAAGAAATAGGAAATGATGCATAAGTATCAAGGATTTACTGTCACATACAGTACGGCTGTCATCACGCCGAGGTGCATCATGATGATATACGCCTCCAATCCTCCATTTCTACTGAATGTCTTTATAACTCTGCATTAACCCAAATCCCCGGCTGGCACTGGGAGGCGTCAGTGGGGGTTTGAAGGTGGGGTATTTCCTCAGTCACACCTGCCTATTACGCTTGCTACTCAACTTAATGGCAATCCCAGGCACCCCGAATGTCTCGGTGAAGATCATTTTCTTGACAAAATGCTCAACTCTGGGAGCTATTCTGCAATATTTTCCGAACACCTGTACGTAAGTGTGTTTGGCTGAAAAACTGATGCGAGCAAAAGAAATCTACACAATGGCTCTCATTATTATCCATTTCTTCCACTCAACACGTCAGCCGGTATCAGCAGGTGACACGGTTTGAAATATGTAACAATAACAAGGCTGTTTTAAACTGTGAGGGATTTAAACACATTCAAACACAGCTCATATCTCCATTAGTTCATATTTCAGAGATAGGAACATGTGACCACTGTAGCCATTAACACAAAGCAACTCACTCATTAATTGAGACAGACCATTTGGAAGGAGCCAATTGAGCACATGCTGCTTAGCTAATCCCACACATTTCTGTATGCCATTGATTTCATTTGACCATTATTGTCCGAGGTTGTGACCAAAATTAGATGCAGCCTGGCTAATTATCTGACAGTCGGCAGCTAATTATCCGGCTGTAGCGAGACAGAGAGACGAGGGAGGGAGAGAGAAACCTCCCACCACCTCTCGCAAACTAGTCATCTGCGAGGCTGGTGATGGAGACCACAGCGAGGGTCGGGATCAGGTCGGGCGACTCCACTTAAGATCTGAAGCAGGTTCCTCGAGAGAAACAGAGCGAGATGAAGCTGAATGTAAAACCCAGCCAGACTCCAGAAAACTCCACAATAAGCCGGGAGAGGAAAAAAAAAAGGAAAACACGAGGCGTGATGCTCGGCCTGATTTTCATCTGATGAAAATTATTTCCATCATTCACCTGACGGCGGGAGGACTCCGCAGACAGAGCCAGCAGACCGTAACACACACTGTGTAGTCAGTCAGCCAAACAAATGACTGGAAGATCACGCATAATAGCAAATTAGCTCTGGTGCTACTACCCGTGGATCAAATGCTGTTTGGTTTTTTGTGCTTGGCAGAGATTCATGGGGAGACGTCAGCGCTGGTGTCGGGGCGGGAGGGGAAAGGGGAGGGGGGGTGCTGTTAGAAGACAACTCCTGGGGTCAGAGGTCAGGAAGACGAACCTGCCTCAGATACGCTAATTACCCAGGAGGCTACGCCCAGCCTGCTGCTCGCACACAGGGATGAGCTCCACTGCACACATGACACACGCATTCACCAGGACACAACTAACATATTTCATATTACTGTCCTAACTGTGATGGAGTGTCTCTGCTCACGGCGAGCACGGGAACCATTCCTAAAGTCATTTATCCTCTCCGAAAATATACAGATTCTGCTCCCAGCGTCTCAAATGTGAAGATTAGTGGCTTTATTCTGCTTTATATCACTGTGATTTTAATATTTTGGAGTTTTCAGGTCTGATTATTATGATTATTATGAGTTACAATGACCCTTAAAGACATGAAAACATTATTTATCTAGTTTTCTTTCCAATTTATATTATATTATATAATTTAAGTGTGTGTAAGGAGAAGGGCTGTCCTGTTTGAGTTGAGTAATCGGTCATTTGGGCTAATACGACTAACATTTTAAATGTTTTTATGCTTTTTTCAGGCTGAATTATCATATAAAATTGTTATTTTAAAGAAACCTATAGCACATCCCTGATAAACACAAGTTTAAGTTATGTTTTTGGAGGATTCTTAGCGGAGAAACTCTAATGGATTAGTTGACAAAATCTTGTAGTATTTCTTCAGTCGAGGACAGCACAAGTAAAGAATCTATTTTAGAAATAAGTTTCACAAAAGTGTTCAAAACTGTAGATAAACAAATGTCTAAAGAATGATTATTGTCAATTTTTATACTGCAATATACTGTATATCGCTGCAGCCCGACTGTTTTTTCCCTTTAAATGATTACTCTACTTCATTTTATCTTTTCTTGAATTCAATGATTACACTTAGTGTTTTTTTTACTTCTCTTATGTCTGCATGAACTATAAAACCATAAAATAACAATTTTACCATTAAAAACTATTAAAATTACATTTTTAAGAGAGTAGATATTCTGCAAGCTCTAAAAACTATCAGAGTTATATTGGACAGTTATAGAGATATAAGAGACATCAGATGAAATAAGGAGGATTTAAAACAACACTTTTCCAAACCCTAACCAGGTAGTTGTATTTGCTCAAACCTAAACATGGAGGCGACGGACCAGGAAACGATGATATGAATCATTTTCTCACTGTTTTGTGTGGCACTTATAAATGATGCTGTCCTTCTGATCGGGGCATTGAATCAGAAAATGCTCAGATGTGTCATTTTGGAAGGAAATGACAAATTACCTTTAGTTGAACGTAAATGTTGAAATGTTGAAAAGATAGCAGCTCATGTATCACAGGATAATTAGTGTTTGGTTTGATTTTTTAATCAGATTTCTCTTCTTTTAAAACCAGCAAAAGTAATAATGTGTCTTCTCACTGCTGCCACTCAGACGTCCATAAAGCTGTATGTATATTTCCCAGATAACCCTCCCGTCCCTCACCCTCACGCGTGACCCCGGAAGCTCTCTGACAGGAAGCCCCCAGCAGGCGCAGGTTGCCGACGGGCTCGGCCGCCTGGCTCTCGGTAAACAATCTGCGTGTTTGTGTGAGCGATGGGCACGTCGTTTGTTTTGCTAATGGGTGTTTTTCTCCTTCACACTCCGCGGGGAGTGCTATCTAATGAGCCGCCCACCCGCGCTTTCCCTCCTGCAGCCCCTGTGCCCTGAGTGTG
>CAFUXE010000411.1:149389-162188 GCA_903364295.1 Serranus cabrilla
CTGATCTAAAAATATGCTTTATAGAATATGTTACACGTCTTTAAATATTGATAAAGAAACACGTGATTCTACATACATTTATATATAGATATGAACCTATTCCCAGGCTAATGCACAAAAATCTTTGCTTACACATGTGGACATTCATGAACTGACAAGATCCGGGTAGCCGAGCTGTTCGGCTCTCTAATGCACCAGAGAGCATGTTAAATATACATGTGAACCTATGAAGCCAGGGCAGCGGGTTCTCACTAACATATCACACAGGGGATGTCACGCAAGGCTGTAGATAAAGGAGGAGCGCTGATCAAAGCCGGCCTGTATGGAGCCATGCATGTTTATGTGCTGCCTGTCTGATTGGATAACATGAGCCAGCGAGGGCGGATTATTATTCCACAGAAGTCATCGAGTTCCTGGACTCAAGCTGCTGGTTGTCACTGTTTAGCAAATAAAACTATGATGGGGTTCATGTCAGAAGGTCTCCACGTCGATTTCAGTGTTTTAGAGTATTTAATAGTTCAAGAATAAGTCTTTTTCCAGAACTAAATAGGCATGACCCATCTAAAAAAGTTCAAATGACCCTTAAAGACATGAAAACATTATTATTAATTTATTTTTTATTGAAACTTTTTACCATTTCCAGTGGAAGTATGTTGAAAAAGAAGGGCTGTCCCGTTTAAGTCGACAAATCAACAAATTTGGGCTTATTCTACGAAGAATTATTAGATGTTTTTAAAGCTTTTTTCAGGCTGAATGACTTATTATTATTAACATTTTAAGTGGTATTAAGATGAATGAACATAAAGCTTTACAAAGGATTTAAAACCTTTTAACACTGTCGATGCTTTGATTATTTTATTTGGCCAAAAAACACTTACATGGTTAATTTTAAGGTGTATTTATCAATTTTCGACAAGGCAGTTGGAGGGCGTTTCGACAGCCACAAAACCAGGAAAACCAGTTCCAGAGGGCACCAACTGGTCTTGAACCATTAACTGCTTATAAACTGATAATCGTTACCAAAGGAACAACTAAAACATTAATTTTCTTGGATTTATTGAGCTGCAATGTGCTCGATACCAGCAATCAAGATGAACTATTTATTCCTATTATTTAACTCTTTTAACAGCTATGTCACTCTTTTGTGTACTTATCTTTTTGTTTATTTATGTATTTTATATATGCTATTGTTCCCGATTCACCGTTATAACACTAGATTTCACTGGGATGGTTTGTTGTTAAGATGTATATGAATAAGAGGAACATTGATGATCTTCAGCTCTAATGTATTCTATGGGCTCGCTTCAATAACAAGATAAATAAATAAATAAAACCTGGATCTTATTTGTGGACAACCTGCTAAAAGGCTGCAGCCCTGAAGCCAGGAGGACCATAACATTAGTGTGTGATTATACTGGTGATATATCAATGAGCTGCAGTGCAGTGTGCAGCGTGTGATGCTCTCAGCAGCTCATTACTGTGTGTGCAGGTCAGATCCGGGGGGAGGTGTTGCTGCCTGCCGCGTCTTTTCACATATATACAGTATGTATGTATATAATAACTCCCACTATGCATGTCTGATGTGATGAACAACATTGTGACAAATGTAAACCTCTTGTATATTTTACCTTCTTCCCTCTGCGGGCGAAATGTGGCGATAAAATACTGTAAACATGTTCTATATATGATGGCATATGGACGCCACCGCCGCCACCTAAGGCATAGGTTTTGATGTGCGCGCCATGCTATATTCAGATTAGTGTGACATCATATAAAATGCATTTAGATTTGCTAACCATCTGGAGGCAGGCTGAAACAGGTGTTCCTCCAAAGTGGAGGCGCTCCCTCAACCCAAATCTCTGCATCGATGAGAAAACACATCAATAGTGAGCAGCACATCGGAGGAGTGCAACAATCCTGGAATCTCATACGCAGAAAGAATCCATCCACACCTACGGAAATATTATTTTTTCCCCTCCCTCCACAATATATTTGCTCCTTCCTCATTCTGAGAATTATCTCACAGAAAGGAGATAAAGACACCCGCGTTTGAAATGAATTATAAATTCAAGTCATACAGTTATTTTAGCAGAGTGAGGATGGTTCATCCCACTCAGTTTGCCTCCCAGGGTGTCTATATTCATATGTCAGATGATGAACAACGCCAAAGCCATCACGGATGAGGCGGCGGAGACAGACAGGGGCAAAGTGCTGTGGGTGAGAAGAAGAAGGAACAGCTTTCCTGGGAGCGCTGAGGGTATATGGGCCTTCTGTAAAACAGTGGCACAAAGGAAGGAAGAACTCTTTTTTTTTTAGGCCATATGCTCCTGTTCCGCACAGGAGCCCGCCTGAATGGGATATGAGGTCCAGAGACACTGCTGGTCCAAGCCGAGCAGGTGTGCTGCCGAGGCTTTCAATCACACACACACACACACACACATGGATATATACTGCTGTTTACACTCTGCAGAGTCATAACGCAACAACTCTCAATGTAGCAGCTGCCCAGATTGGCCATCTCGAGCTGGGACGCTGCATACTTACACTGTTAAGCAATTTTCAGTGCGTAAAAAGAAAGTTTTATGACTATGAGAGCATGAGACAACATCAGCGGAGAAATATAAGGCGGCTGTCAGGACTGCTGCTTTCAGCTGCCGCGCTAAGCAATATGGTGCTCACGGTAACTGAGGGCCTGATGGAGGTAATGCAGGGCGGTCACTCGGTCCGAGGAAACTTTAGATGTTCACTCTTTTTTCATTATGGTCACACTTACATCATCTTCACCTTAAACTTTAAAGCTTTATTTTGCAGATTCTACAAGGATGATCTTTGCACATTATGCACATATCACAAGGCAAATAATGACTTTATTTTCTCCAGAACAAGGTCGATATTTCACTGAAACAAAGGCATCAACCACTCAGGTTCTGCTGTTTACTTCAGAGGATAATGAACAAACTGGAGGCTCCACAGTCCAAACCAAGAAGCTGAACTTCCTGTCTTTTAAACCCAAGACGGCACATACAAAATCAACTCCTTCCATTCGTACCTTTCACAATAAAAGCCCTACAAATCTACACTTTGTAAATGTTTTCCAGAGAGAATTAAAATCCACAAATTTCACTCAAACTGGGGAGCTTTGGCCAACGGTTCCCAAATTTCGCCATGCCAAGGACCCCTTACTGCATTTCAAAATTTGCTTATTTTAGTGTCAGTTTAATGCTCCTACTTTTTTACCTTATCTTTAACTTTATTATTGCTTTCCAAACTTAAAAGTCCTCCAAGCCCAGGATAACCACATCAACAAAGAACACATAGTGAACTATTATCCAGGACTGATATATTGTTGCTCTAACTCATTTATCCCCGAGTTGAAATCCAAAACTGATTAAGCGCTTTAATCAACCCCCACTGACTCCTTTTTCTAACACAACTGGGACGATACGAACCCATTCAGCTGGATACAGGAAGCTGGAGAAGACGCTGTAAATAAAGCCAGGTGTACGGAGCGCAGTCCTACACATTCAGCTGGAACATGCAGGTACACACACACACACACAAACACACACTTCCATTAATGCATCCCTCCCCTTCTCTCTACAGAGGCTCCAGTATTAGTGAAACCCCAGTCGGCTGGCAGCCCGATCCATCATCACACCACGGCAGACAGACAACAGAGCACACCCTCACTCAGCCCACAGTCCCACATTTGCATTTGACCACCTTCATTAAATTCAGCAAAGGTAAGACTAATTTAGACTCTCGCTGCAGCTTGATCTATCCATTCAAACTTTTTTTCACACATTGTCCTCTAATAGAATTAAAAATAAAGGTCACGTGTAGTGCATTAGTTTGCTGATTGAGTTAGTAACTTCCCTGTTGTTCTGCAGCATCCGCTGACATCTTCATCACCAGGAAACATGATGAGGTTTTTGTTTTCGCTGTCACTTGTATGTAAAATACACAAGATGATTCTACTTATTTTATTGGCCACGTAATTAGGATCAAGCTTTAGCACGAGCCAGACGAGCTGCTCATCATCATCAGTCATCATCAGGAGCTTTCTTTCCAGCGCTCAAGACTCTTTTAATGAGGAATTAAATCTCCAAGCTTCCTCTAAACAAGTCCACTTTTTACATGAGGCTTTCTCTGAAGAAACACAAAAAGTTCTGGATCTATTTGTCTCCTATGTCAACCGATCCATCTTCATGATAACTCAAGTTCAGGACAGACCTGAAACCCACAAATACTGCACTAAACAACACTGCTTCTCCCAATTTCCACCATTTTTCACCTGCTAATCCTGCAAGAACGCCAATTATTCTACCAAAACAAACACGGACAAAGAGAATTAGTGCTGAAAAAGCCAAAAACAAAAGAAAAAAAACAACATATAAGCTCATGAGTCTCTTCTTCTAAATCAGCGCTCACTGTGTTTTCTAACCTAATATTCTTTGGCGATGCAATTGTTGCGTCTTCAGAGCATCAAATGGATTTCATATTAGCATTTAATTAAAAATTAAATATGTTTCCACATCCTCATGCTACATCTTTAATGCCATTCTACTGCTGTCTTTCTTTTT
This sequence comes from Serranus cabrilla, assembly GCA_903364295.1. NCBI lineage: Eukaryota > Metazoa > Chordata > Actinopteri > Perciformes > Serranidae > Serranus > Serranus cabrilla. Next base: position 153,973 of record CAFUXE010000411.1, read on the forward strand.
CTTTTATTTATTTTAAACCAAAGTATATTTCAGGAATTATCGAAGCTTGGAGACAGATTTTTTTAATATATATTTTGACAAAAACTATTTACAGTAAAGAGATATTGAAAGAAAACTAGCATTTATATGAAGGGAATAATTTAAAATTCCAATAAGGCTGCATTCACATTTATTTATATTTTGCTGGATTTTTTAAATGGGAAATCAACTCATAGGTTACAGCTAAAAAGGTTGCAGGGTTTGAAAGAAACGGGCTGCCACACCAGGCTTTTTTATTATTATTCCTGCACATGACAGTCCTGCAGGTTATGCAGGTAAAAAGGGACCAAGCAGTGCCTAAATGACTAAGAACATACAGGAACAGTGCATGCAATAGACAAACTTCTCTTAAGCATGCATGCACACATGCATGCACTTATATAATAATGTGGTAATTAAAAAGCGACTCGAAATAAGGAGCAAGTTCAGGTAGAAAGAATATCTGTTTTCATCTTATTATTTGTGCTTTCCTCACTAATATATTCAGCACATCCCTGATTTTTTACAGTAAAATAACATATTGTTCCTAAAGAATTTCTGTCTTTTGCAGTATTAAAAGGAAATCAAGTGAACGTGTCGCTTTGAGTGAGCTTTTTCTGGCTGAATCTCTTATCATTTGCATAAAAACTCTTGGATTGAAAGCCAGCTCCGGTCTATTTATAGGAAATATCCGGAGGAGGCCCGTAACCTCGTGGCTCTACTCTCAGATGACCTCGTGATCTTCTGCTATATTGCACACTACTTCTCCCCTGTTGTTTCTAGTACTAGGTGGTGTACAGTTGCACCAACCTCTCACTGCTCGGGGCGATGTGAATGCAGCGCGCCGAGCACATGGCCAAACTTTAATGCACATACAGTGTGAGAGTATTTTTACTCGTCTGTTGGCCTCTGGCCCGCCTGACTCCTGACTGCTGCTCCGACCAGGTTCTCTACAAAGAATGTGCTGCGCTGGAACAAATGAGATGTCTCCTTCCGCAAAAACTGCTCCGGTCTACTGTGTATGCACGCTCTGCAGTGGAATACACAATGTTGGTATAATCTCACACAAGCCGAGCGCCGTCAGCTGGGGCTGTTGTCAGAATCTCTCCCACCCCCCCTGTGTATTACCCAGTGCAGGTAAAGCAGCTACCTTGAACAATGTGACAAAACTGGATGTGTTATCTTGCAAACTGTGACAATTATTTGCACCATCACAGAGGCTAACAATACACAAACATAGGTAGTAATGTGTGCTGTTACTTAAGGGCAGAGAGGGCAAAGGGTAAACTAAATATAATGTAATACACTTTCCTTTTCAGCTATAAGGATAAAATAATCAATAGCAAATAAAAAGGAATGAAAAGAAGAAATAAATGAAAGATATCAGCTCTTACGGACATTATAAAGCATCAGAACTATCAGGAATGTGTGCATACCGTAGGCCCTGTCAATCACACATCCTACTGAGCACAAAAATAATTTCATTTCCATTCCTCGGGGAAACAGAAATCAAGTTGCCGGCTGACAGTGAGCAGTGACTCAAGCTGTTCAATAACTGTGTATGGGCTCGACAAGCTGCAAGGTTTTCACAGCGAGTCCTGCCGACTCAAAAAGCCACTAGAGGCAGTTAAAAATGACAATCAGATAAAGGGAGAAGCCCAGGTTCTTTTCTTTTGGTGTAAAAGTTCCCATTACATGCAGACGGCCTCATCAGGGGTATCTTTGTTAGAGTGCTACTCTGCAGGTTCATTCTTTTATTGATTTTGTCCCCATCTTTGGTGATAAGAAGTCATTGCTGTGGTGTTTTTACACTGAGGAACACGGAGACTCGCAATCAAACTCTGTATTTGCTGTGACATCTCTTTGCTTAGATCTTTCGTTGATGAAGTTTCTGTTTACAGGGTGGAGAGTCTCCTATAACCGCTGCACTTCCCCTAAAGAACTCCAACAAACAACGTGTTTTTCCCATTTATCAGTGGATCTCAGAGAAGGTGCTCAAAGCTGTTTCCACTGCTAGCTGTCACTATCAATCTAAGAAGGCCCGCCGCACTGTTTTTCATTTCACAGCTCAGATGCCATTTATTTTTCTTTATTGATACATATACTATAAGGCCGGAAGCACCAGGACATCCCTGACACAGGGTTTCCGACAGAGCACTGCAGGGCCTGCAGCCTGCTGCAGCAAAGCGCGCTCCCCGGGGAGTCTGAGCGTCAGGGATTTCTTAAAAATGTATTTTTAAACCAAAGTGGATTATAGAAGGAGCAAACTCCCGTGTGTGAGTTTTGTGTGTCACTTTAGTGAGAGTGTGGTCACAGAGACTGTGGAAATGTTGCTGTAACTGTAGTGTTACTGAGCAGAGCAGCGTGTGTACAGTTTAGGGTATTTGTTAGTGAGTAAATGCTACTAAAAAGAAGGATGCTAGCCCCAAAAATACTTTAACTTAAGGTGGACCGACATTTAAGGTGGACCAAGTATTCTTCAAAGACAAACTGCTCCTCAGAGTTTTGCTCAGTCTTAGTTTAGTCTAAAGTAGCAGCTTAAATGAAGAAAATTAGGACAGAAAATGATGTTCTAGTGTCCCACAACAGTTCCAGAAATTTGGACACACCTTCTCATTTAATAATTTTTCTTTATTTTAATTTTCAGACACAATTCTCTTAATTTTGGTTTAATTTTCATCGTGATCAAGAAAGTTTTGAGAAGATATAGTCTTTATCTGTCAATAATAATAAAATAAATAATGGAAAATATCTAGTATATGGCTGACCGTGTATTTTCTTTCTGCAGATTATTATTACAGACATCAGATTTATTATTAGATTCTTCAAAGTAACCTTTAACCTTTTGCTTTGATGCTCTCAAACACATGAAGAAAATTCAAGGAGCACTTGTTAAGTGTGCAAACCTGTCAGCAAAACAAGAGGAAGAATCTAAAATATTAAACATATTGTGGTTTGTTTAACACTTCTTTTTTTACCACATACTTCCATATTTGTTCTTTTATAGTCTTAATGTCTTCGGTACTAATCTACAACTTTGAAAATAACAAAAATAAAGAAAAACGTTGAATGAGAAGTCCAAACTTCTGACTTGTGCTGTACATATTTCGGTGAGTTTTCTTATGGGTTTCTACCTGATCTGCACAGTATTTTATTTTTCTATTTACCTCTTTAACGGCTTTCTCTTAAAGGTGCAAATAACAAACTAAAGAACTAAAGAAACTGAGTCAGACTTAACTCCCAACAACCGCATAATATATTCCTGGGACGTTTGGTTTGGGTTTGTCCATCCAGCGTAGTAAAGCCGCTCTGATTTGTAATTAATTAATTTGCAATAATTTTAATTAATGTCCTTGTGATCCACACCAGTAATTAATGAAAGTCTAATTTGTTTATTGTGGTTGTTACAGCAGTGGAAGATAAAGTCATAGCTGTGCTCCGCCCAGCAGGTGTGCTCACAGTCTAAACTGTATCTCCGACTGGATGGGAGAGAGAGAGCAAAAGGGAATAAGACAAGGTCGCTGGCTGACTTATCACTTGTCTCATTACTTGAAACAGCGACTGTCAGCAACTGTGCATCTTCCTCCTGGTCCAGTACATATCCATACTCCAGCAGAAAAGAAATCAGTGGAACAGGGAAGCTAACTCGGATGGCTCCTGGTTATTCCTTAAAGCGGTGATACGACTGCTGTTGAGCTCAATTAGCGATAAGAAATCGGAGAGTGGATGACCGAGTATAGAAGGATAGTGGAGAATATTTAAAGCCGACATAATAGAGATAAAGATATAATATCAGGCTTTAATACTGAGGACATGCAGCACGTTAGCGAGTAGCAACCACCAATGATGAGTTATAAGCGAAAGCCAATTATCCCAGCAGGGTGCATATTACTCCACCGATGAGCTGTTTGGCCTCTGAAACTTCTGTCAAGGTTAAAAAACAATGTTTCAACCTTTAGCACGCTGAAAGAATGAGACGGGAAACAAAAGGAGTTCAACAGGGAGACATACAGAATGCCAAAGACGGAAGAGGAAAAAAAAACTGTATGGAACAAAAAAAAAAAGAAGATGAGGGAAGGAGAAAGATGAGGGAGAGAAAGACAGACAGAGTGGGAGAGCGGGAAGGAGAGAACACAAAAGTGTGGCCCTCCTGGGTTGGATGCTGACACCAGTGAGGGATTACTGAGGGGAGGAGCGCGGCCATATGGCTGCATGGCAAAGTGGAACCCACGGGGAGGCAGCGGGCACATTAGCTTGCACGGGGCCCTCCATCGCTTCCTCTGCACTGCGGTTTGCGGGACGCACAGGAACATTGACAATGACATCAGGCTCTCCCACCTCTGTGATGGCTCCTGGATCCCAGCTGACACCGCTGGCAAAAGGCCAGGAGGAGAAAAATCACCTGCTCCGCCCCGCGAGCACAGAGTTACTTATGCCACTCAATAATGACCCGGGGACCGCTGCAAAAACAACAAGCGCCATGGTCATGGGAAGGCTGAGACTGAAGGCGTTCACCCGACGCCCGGCCCCTCTCAAACAACAGAGGAGAGAGTCATAATAGCACCACGTTTCACACCAAAAGCGCCACTGTCGTTAAATCAATAAGTCATTACCTTTAATGGGATAAGCACTTTGAAAACTAATTGAAAACAGCTCCATTTACTCCAGCCAGGCCCTTAATGCAAACAATACTGTTGTTGCAGCGAAAAAAACAAAGAAAAAAAACAGAGGGGGAAAAATAGAGAGAAACACATGCGGTGCAGCCAGGGATCTCGTGTCTGATCACTTGGTCAACTGTTTCCTTTGTAATACGCTCCTTTTTAAATCCAATACAGCCGTTTGACCCTCATCAACAGACTGTACAGGCTGGGAACCAGCGGAGCGGCGTAATGAAACCCAACAGCAGCAGCTACCAGCCGACACACACGCAACTTGGGGAGACATTTCAGAAGTTTGGGAGGAAGAAAGGATCGGAAACTTCTTACTTAGCAAGGTAATATGATTAAGTCTGAGTGGTTCTTAAGTGATTTGTTTTCCAAGATTTCACAAACAGACTAATCTCGCCGCACAAAATGTGTCAACCGTTTGACCGTTTCACTAGTGCTCCCAACTGCAATTGAGCAATAGTGAGCATCTAAAATGTGTTGTGGCAGGTTTGGAGAGTATTGATTTATATTAGAGAAAATGACTGTGCATTCAATTCCAATCAAAAGCCTCGGTGGCAGCCAGCCAGTTCTGTTACTGGGTGAAAGACACTGTATTAAATGTAAAGCAAATTGAATGCGCAAAGCCAAATATAAACCTTGGCAAGTGTTGCTTAATCAGAAATGGATTCTCATCAACACGGTTACTAAGTGGGGGACGTCACTGGCTGTTTGGTCATATGATAAACAGGGATTATGCGTTTTGTCTGAGCTATTAATAGCATGTATGACAACAGCACACAGTACCTCAGCGAATAAAATGTTTCTGGACAGATGGAAGAAAGCCTGGCTGTAGATTGTTTTATATTGGCTCCAGGATTTATTTATTTTACTGCTGCACAGACAATTTAAAATTTGGTGTAACCAAGTCTCAGGTTTGGTTCTGATGAAATTCATTCATTTAAGTGTGGACACCAATCAGGATAACTAGGTTAGCCATTAGGCTGCTGGAGGAAGAGATGATCGTGCTGACAGACCGAGCCCAAAGATTAGTTAACAGGTGGGAGTGTGGAGGCACCCACAGTTATCCATAACCACCCCACCCCCGCTGCACACACACACACACACACACACACATGCAAACACTCATCCCATCTATTGCTTCTTTTTTTTACACTTGGAAGAATGACATGCCCACATAAATGGGTGAATAAAAGAACGGGGGCACCATCTGGTTGATCCCGGTGCTAATGGAGCAGCTCAATTACGCTTTGACTTTCAGTGGACTGACCGGGACGGTGCACTAATGTTGGTGTGTGCTGTTTATGTTTAACTCCAGACACTGAGTGGACATGCTGGGCTGCTACGACGCAACAACAACAACAACAAAAAAATAAACTTAGAGAGGCTTCTGCCAACAATCCAGAACCCACTTCCTGTTCTCTCAGTGCTGCTCAACCACACAAAATGGAGGGCCGATGGTGCGGTTTGTGGTAGACGTGGCGGCGGCGGAGGGGGGGCGATCCGACACTTGTTGTTCTATCCTTGAACGAGGTGCTCAAGCTAAATTGGTTGCGCAAATGGCTAATGTGTATAATGGAATTGAGAGTTGCCCTGCATAAGGGCGTCTGCTAAGCAAATAAATAATTTAATGCAAATCCCAGCATCGTGCCTCCTGCCAATTAAGCTAACCTGTTTTAGCTGTAAGTGATTTTATTACATTAGCATGCCGTAGCTCTGACTGCATTAGGGAGGGTTTAATCAGTCTGTAATCAAATTAGAGCACAAGACAGAAGGAGGAAGTGCCGCGCTTCCACAAAGCACCTTGCTCGCGCACCTGCAGGTCTCATCTGAGAAATCTACATTTAAAATGCTTTTTGTACATATGTGGTATGCACCATCGTGTGGCGTGCATGCACATGCTGTGACATTTTTGCCCGTTAAAGCACCTCGGCTCACTTAATGTGATGCAAACTGTGAGCGCAAAATGTTGCAGCTTTCCATATTAGCTTACATACCACAAAGCAAACTGTTGTTTACAAGCATTTCTTTTAGCATCCTGGTGACAAGCAGAGAGGAATCGATGGCAGGATGCTCCTTTTGTTTTTAAACACTATGTGTATGGCTAACTACATGTCATCTTGTCCCTGTTGATGTTCGCTGTCACATTCAATAAAGCATCACCAACAGGCAAACTGCATTACCGCCGTGATTAACATAACACGCTCATGCAATCATCTGCGTTGCTTCATCACGCTGACCGGAGGAAAGGGATCCGGAGATGATCTATGGCTACTTTGCACACAACGTTTCAGAAAATTCACAGTGAGGTAGCTGCTGTGCTTAAGCTGTCAAGAAGCAGCCTCGCAAAGCCTGACAAATCTGCCTGGGTGAGAGTGAGCGCTCACAAGGCGCTGCCAAAACTGATACCCTCATTGCCTTGTTTTCCAGCTTTTGTTTTTCTTTTGCTTATTGGAAGCTGGGGTTGGAGGGGGTGGAGTAATGGTGGGAGGGGGGCGGAGGGGTAGCAACATGAGAAATGTGTTTGCCCTGAAGGCAAAGTGCAGAGAAGAGTCTTTAAAGATTCTCTGCGCTGACAGATGGTAGTGATGGCTGACAGACACCGTCTCACATGAAGGAGATCCGCTGGAGACGGCTTTAATCGTGATCACCTTCCATCCCGTCATTCTCTTATCAAGACAAATTCATTCATTAATAAACAGACAGTTTATTCGCAGCCAATTAAATGTGCATAAACATACGTCAAACATGCAAGCGCACGTGTCCACCCAAACAGAAAAAAAGAATAATTGCTGTGAGTGCAGAGAGAGGAAAGGAGCTCTGAGTGGCCTTTCCCCTCTCACCTCTCCTCCATCTTCATGTGGCTATCAGCTGGTGCCAGGTGTGTGTGTGTGTGTAAAGTTCATCCTCTTGGCCTAATTAACTGACGCCTCCTCTGTCACTAATGAGGATCCTTACAGGTGGGACAGTCGCGAGATTTCCTGCCTGACATCCTATGGCATTTCTATTCCCAACATACATTGAAGTAATGAAGATGGAGGCAATTAGAAGTGTGAGGACCACAAAGGAACACACACAGTGATGGTGATCATCTCTCAGTGTGGCAAAGTTACCGTCCAGCACTGTGATGTCATACATTTCTACATGCACTCACATATGCACTCAGCTCAGTCCTCACTCCACCCCTGCAGCCCTCACTCATGAATTATGGCCTTGCAGTTTGAGAAGTCATTGATAGGAAGGCCGAGCAGGAGTAGAAGAGGAGGAGGAGGAGGAGGGAAGTGAAGGGAGGAAAAAAAAAAAAAGAAAATCAATCGGAAGCGTCTCAATTAATCTGGCGAGTGGCGGATTGATTGCAGCCCTAAACTGGGTAAACAGGATTGTCTATTTAAGGGCCATGATCCCTTAATCATCACTTTAGCTCAAATAGACCAGGATCACCACATCTGCTGGCCTGGCCTGATGCAGATGCCAGGGCCTCGCCTTTCAACTTCAGCCTGTCCCCCCTCCTCCTCCTCCTCCCCCCTCGCTCCG